>JAMZAV010004492.1:0-52792 GCA_024449915.1 Sweltsa coloradensis
AAGGGGGTCCCGGGCTATCAGTTCTGGGGCCCGGCACCCCCGTTTACCAACAAAAAAGCAAAAAATGCCGTTTTTATTTATCTTATCCGATACCTTGTATCCTGTGTCTGTGCAAAAAATCATTGTGGGCTCCTCTGTTTGGGGGGTATGCTTAACAGGAGACTGTTTGCGAAGGTTTTTTTTTTAAATCCTAAAAAAAAAAAAGCCTGTTTGAATATATATGTTTATTTTGGTTTTATAGTAGGCGACTATGACTTTGATAGTTATTTTAGTATTTTAGACGAAATTTAAAAATGACTACCCCGGGTATCCGTACCCGGGTATCGGGACCGATTAATCACTTTTTTTAATTTCGTCAAAAGTACAAACCCATATATATAATCGCAGACTTCACGGATAAATGCAGACATTGTTTTTGGGTAGCCCGTGGGGTTTATTTTATTTCCAACTTTTCGGGCATTTCCCTTCATTTCCTTGAAGATGGGCAGGGAAACTCCCCCGAAACTTTTGGAAAAATAAAAAAAACCAAAACCCGGATCCCAAAAATAAAAATGTCGCATATATATATATTATAAAACTACGTTCATCACTTTGAAAATACAGAACAAAACTTGAGAAAAAAAAACAACAAAAGTCCAAAAGAAACATGAATAGTATGTATTTTTTCGTTTTTAATTTTTTAAATTGTTTTGGCCCTGAAGATGATGGGGAAAATTCATCGAAACGTGGGCCCCCAACGAAAAGTACGGGGCTTTTGAAAGAAAAAACGATCAATTCAATAATATCGGCCACGAAACCTTCAAAAACAAAAAATATATATTTTTTTTTTTTAAATTTCTGTTAGTACAATTTAACGAGGACACGACTGATGCTATTAAAAAGGCCTACGGGTTGGGGTTTTCAAAAACCCGAAAGTAAACTTTTTAAATTTTAAACCTTTAAATTTTAAACTTTTAAAAAATCAGGAGACCACCATTTAACCATAAAATAAAATTTTTTTTTTAAATGTTACATTTTTTTTAACATTTCATCTAGACTTAAAGGATAGGGGTTAAAATTTCCAAGGGGGGGTTTTCAACCCCGTTTTCAAAACAAATTTTAAAAATTTTTTTTTTTTTTTTAATTTTTATTAAACTGAAGACAAAAACCCTTGGGAACATAGGGAAAACCATTTTAAAATTTAAAAAATGTTACAGTTAAACATTTTTCATTTAAATAAAAGGAATTTTTAAAAAAATCTTAAAAACAATTTAAAACCAAACTTTTAAAAAAATTAAAACTTTTTGCCTTTTTTCATTTTTTCCCAAAAAACCCTTTTGGGGGAAAGGCCCAGAAAAGGAATTCAGTCAAATTTCGGGGCGTTGCGGGGGAGTTTTGAGCGAAGAAAAAAGGTTTTTTCTATCTTAAAAAAAATTAAAAACCTTAGTGCAACACAATTTTTTTTAAAATTTTTAAATCTCATTTTTAACGGCCAATAAAATTCATTAAAAAGGCTTTTTAGGGGTTTAACACAACAAGGGGGTTTGATGGCTTGGAAAGGTAGGGCCCCAAAAAAAATGATTTCGATCCTTAAAAAAAAAAAAAAAAGTTTTTTAAAAAATTTTAAAAAAAAATTTTGGGGGGAAAAAAAAGGGGGAAGAAATGGGGGAAATTTTTTAAGGGTGGAAGATTTTTCATACACAAGAGATTGAGAGTGATAAAATTTTGGAGAAAAGGTGCATGGCTTTTATGGCAGGGGAAAATCTTGCTTTGATGGGGGGAAAAAAGAAGTACCTTTATAATGGAGAAAGATACCCAATATTTGAAAGAATAAAAACCGACTTTGTCAGTACCAAAAAAACACATCCTTTTTGGCTAACTTCCCCCTTTTCTAAATTTAAAAACTTTTGTTTTGTGACATTTACTATAATGGTTGCGTTCACCCCATGTTTTTTTTTTAGTAAAGGTTTTGAACTGACGGGTTTTCGTGTATAGTGCGATGCTCTGCGTACATTATCAGGGAAGTCTTTTTTAAATTCGTAAAAGTAGATTCTTTTTATTAAGTAAATGGGTTGAACAAAAGTGTCTGAAGGGTTCCCGGAGGACTCCGTTTGACTTGTTATTGGTCGGAGAGGAAGATACCATCGTTAACTTGCAAAAGTTAATATTTTAAAATTTAAACCTTGTATGTTCATTTTTTTAAATATTTTCGCAGGAATAGTTCAGGTCGGGGGAAGTTTTTGATGAGCTTTGCGGGCCACTGAGCCCGAAAGCGTTAAATCTCAAAGACAGTGTATAGTTTGCCGTTTATTTTGACTAGATGGAGTCGTTTTTCGAAAGAATTTAAAAAGTTTGCAAATTTTTTTCCCGTCGGAAACCAAACTGCTCATCGGTATTTTTGGTGTGAGATCTTGTACCCGGTATTAATATTTTTAAAAAAAATTTTTGTATAGACGGAGCTTAACGCGATGCCCTATAAGATTCTGGTGATAGATGTCCCCTTTTTCCCTTGTATAGGACTTTTAATGAGGACTTTTCCCTTCGTGAGGATTTTTCCCCTGTTGGATACAATATTAAACAAGTTAGTTAAAAAAAAATGCATTTGGTTTGGCCCGGGTTTTGATATTTTCGTTGGTAATGTGGTCATGACTCCGGCTTTTTTTTTTTCAAAGAGTTAATTGGCTTGTCTTCTTGTTTGGTTTGGGGCAAAAATTTGGTAGGGAAAGGGGGGGGGGGGGGGGGGGGGGGGGGTGGGGGGGGGGGGGGGGGGGGGGGGGGGGGGGGGGGGGGTTTAAAAATTGGGTTTAAAATAGGGTGTCCATTCTCGATGGTATTGGGGTGCGATTGGTTGAGTCTCGCTTTGTTAAGGAAGGTGTAAGGGGGGGGTATATTTCTGCGGCTTCAAAAATCTTAAGCCTCAGCGATATAAAATTCCAAAACGTTTATCGTGGAGGAGCTCTTGATTCCCTTCCTTAGGGCAACATACAATACTCGTTTTTAAAATCGTCTTTTTTTCCCGGTTCTATTAAAATAGGGGGGCCTTAGTACTTTTTCCTATGCAGGTAACCTCACTATCGAACCATGGTTTTCTAAACGGTTTTTATACTTTTTTAGGGGTGCCGAGGTGTAAATAGAATGTTAAAAAGTAAAAAGAGCGTCAACATTTTCGCTGGCAAAGGGAAATATCAAAAGCGTTGGAATTTTAAAAGACAAAGTTCGCAAATTTGATCGGGTCAAAGCATTTTTTTTAGTGCTTTTAGTTACGCGGGAAAAGATCATGAGGGGGAAACGAGCTTGCTGTAAAACTCCGGAGACGGTAAAGGGTTCGGAGTGAAGTAGAATTTTACTGGAAAAAATATTGTAATGGGTAATGATACCCGCAAGGTGTATGAAAAACGAGATCAATCGTGCTAGAGCCATTTTCGTACGTGGTATGTATGGGGTGGTCTTCACAACTTAAACCCATAGACGTTTTAAGAGATTCAATAGTAAGACCCTTGGGAATGGTTTTATCTATTTTCATTGAAATCTCCTAGGGCAACCACGGTTTCTTTTTGTGTCACAGCCGCTAGGCTTCACAATGCGGTCTATAATTTTTTAAAGCTTTAAAAATTGTTAAATAAACACAAACCCCAGGATTATTGAAAGTTGACAACAATAAAAAAAATCATTACGCTAGAGATAATGGGGCAGGCGCTGAGCGATGTATAATGATACCTCCACTAGGGCTCCCCGGGGGGTGTTAGAGGGGGAAAAAAAATTTGGATTTTTTTTTTGTCTGGGAAATTTGTTAATGTTTCACGCTAATCGTTTTGAACACGTTCGCTTTTTGAATGTTAAATTTTTACTAGGGAAACGCCAGTCGAGGAAAAACGAGTGAGTGAGCCAAGGGTTGAGTACCCGGGGAACATCCCCTTTCCTCCCATATACCAAAGGCGGGATCTACCCCAGTATGGGGAAATTATCCCGGGGTACTATACACTGGCTCATCACTCGTTTAATAACGACTTGGCTTTTCCCTAGTTAAACGGGGGGAGCGGGCGACCGATGTCCCCTTAAACTCGAAGGGCTCTCATTCTGTGATTCTGTTGTCTGCTGTCTGTCTGTACGTCGAAATCACCCAAACCCGCTGAACAGTTTGGGCGAAATTTTAAACAGAACCCGGTACGATTTTTACTGAGAACTGTAAAAAAATCAGCTAGATCCATTGCGGTTTAATTCTACAATTAAAATGTGTTTTTTTTAAATATGACAGCATTTGTTCAGTAGCAGATAGCGGGACAAATTCCGTGGCGCATGGCCTATTGAAAGATTTGCCTAAGCACGGGGTTTGGAGTTCGATCCATTATTTTTGAACTTTTTTATATTTTTACACCCCAAAATTTTTTTTTGGGGGGTTGTTAAATGGAAATAAAAATTATTGATTTTGTTTTACCTGGGAAATTTGTTAATTTTCACGCTAATATTTTTTGAACACGATTCGCATTTTGAAGTTCAATTTAACTGGGGAAAAAACCCAAAGTCTTGATAAACGAGTGAGGGGCCAAGTGTTGGGGGTCCCCGGGATCATCTTCTTTCCTCCAAAACCTAAGGCTGAATCTACCCCGTATGGGAATGATACCGGGTACTATCCCAATGGTCACACTTGGCTCACCCCTCTTCAAAAACGACTTTGGCGTTCCTAGTTATAATTACGTCATACGCTTACTAAAAAACCTTTTATTTACCAACCACCATTTTTTAAACGGGGGAGCGGAGCGACCAGTTCTCCATTAAACTCGAACGGCTCTCTTTCTGGATTCTGTCTTCTGACGTCAAAATCACCGACCGCTAAACAGATGGGGCTGAAATTTTTAAACAGCATCCGGTACGTTTTTTTACTGAAAACCCCTTAAAAAAATAAAACAAGATTCATTGGATTAACCTACAAAAAATTAAAATGTGATTTTAAAATATTAGGCCTATAGTTTTTTGTTTTATAGCACCAGGGGGGACACTACGTGGTTTTGCATGGCCCTAGGGGTATGCTTTTGACTACCGCACGGGGGGTTTGGGGTTCTATACCCATTAGCTCGAACTTTTCTTTTTTTTTTTTACACCCCCATATTATTTTTTAGGGGGTGTTAAAAGGGGAATAAAACTTAGGGGATTTTGTTTTATCTTGGGGATTTGGGAATGTTTCACGCTAACGTTTTTAACATGATTCGTATTTAAATTTCAATTTTAATAACAGGGGAAAGCCAAAATCGTTGTTAAACGAGGAGTGAGGCTGTGTTTTAGTACCGGAACATCCCTTTCCTCCCATACCCAAGGCTCATCTAGCCGTATGGGGAAAGTACCGGGTACTATACACTAGGTCACTCATCGTTTAAAAAACGACTTTTCGTTTTCCTAGGGAAAAAAACAAAAATTTAAATATGCCTTTGTTAATTAATAATTTTTGGGCCCCGGGAGCGCGGGGCCCCGTTTGGCTGCCGGTTTTTTATTCTTTCCCCACGACGTAAGAAACAGGGCGCTTCAAATGGTTAGGTTTTTGCGCCGCCTGTGATATTAAAAATTTATGGAATGGTTATTTTTTAAGTTTATAAGAAAAACAAAAGTTAGTGATGTATAGTTAGCAAAACAAAAATATTTATTTAAATGGGAAATAAATTAATAAAGAAATGTGTTGATTGAATTAAATTTTTTTAAAAAAATTTCCTTGAAGGAAATTTTTTAAATTTTGGGCCGTTTTCGTAACACGATAGACGTTTTTTTTTTGATTTGGTGAGATCAAAACCTGCTACGGGGTGGGACCAAAACTGTATGATAATCTAATAAAACATTGAAATGTATCTTCTTTAAAACCATTAAATACTTTTTGACCAAACATCCTTTAAATAAAATTACTGCGGAGCTGAGCAGGAGGCAGTGCCCCTTCCCCCCCCCCCCAGCCAACCGGGGGTTGAGTTGTGCCAACTCAATCTCCCCCCTCCCTTTACAAGGGTCCTGGATCCGACCCTGATTTACAAAAGTGCGACGCACGAGTTGGAAAAATTCCTTCCATGCTTCCATACACGAATGAAAAGAAGAGACGACTTAAAAAGGATAAAAATTTGTAAGCTGACAATATGTGGATCTTCAAAATTTTATGAATAATAATTAATAATTAATTATCGACAAAAGCACGCTCAAAACAACGATGAAAAAAACCCTTAAACTTCCGGGGACATGCGACTCGGACCCACACTCCACATTGTCCAGGATACAAACTGTTAATATATACCTCAGAAGACGGCATCACAATCATCATTGTCGTCATGTGGTCTTCCTTCAACCTTGCAAGGTTCTCACAAGAACACAAGTCTGTACTGACATTTATTGTAGAACATTGCATTTGAACGATATCAATATTATTCCAACACCATCTCAAGGTCAGACTTTGTGACAAGCCAGTGCATAGCTATCAATCCATCATGCAGGCACCAGCCACAACCGAATCTAAGAGGGTAGATGGATTGTCTGGATTGAGACAAATATATCTCTGCCAAATACCTGCTTGGTAGTTTTATCCTTCAATGTGCAACCTCAATGTCAAACGACAGGGAGGGTGTAGAAGCTCTGTATCAATTGTGCTTCCTTGAGTATACAGCACTTATTATTGCATCGAAGTTTTCGTTAGTTATTCAAAGATAAATTCTTCTAGCACGTTGTACAAAGTTCCCATCACGTGTTTTAAGTTCCTTATATTTTTTTATGCCTTATCAAGATTTTTATGGAATTCTTTCTTTCTACATTTCCCATATCAGTGTCGCATTCTAGGCTGAGGATGGGCTTTTAAAAAATCGCTGAGTTCAATATCATCCACTGTTGAACTTCACTGACATATTATGCAATAATTCTGTATTTATGCTGTTTTCCCATTCGCATGCAACAAGCGCTTTCATGTCCGGCTTGTCTGGCAGCCCAATCACAAGACATAGATTCAAGCGCAAACATATACAAAATATACACAGGTTTGATTTACTTTATCACAATCCACTGAGAATCTAACAAAAAAAATATTTTAAAACATCGTATTTAACACAGTCACATAACTAATTTTTAGTGGGGACATTATATTTAAAGCAGACCAAGCCAACCCTGGCGGCGCCGACAGCTGAGCCCATGAGAGCATGAGTGGTCTGTCACTTTTTTTTTTTTTTTTGGGGGGGGGGGGGTCTAAGGCTTCGACATTTAGAATACAGACACAGCTCTAACAATTTCAATAGTGGTCCGTTTTTTTTCAAAAATCTACCGCTAGAGAACAGCATTCCTGGTTCCCAATTTAATACTTCAATTCATTTCAGTTTTTGCAAAAGGGGCTAAGTCAATTTTTTGACGGGAAAGGTTAAAATTTTTGCTTGTTTTGCATTGCTTTTGCGTGCTGCACATTTTTTTACTGATTAAAAATGACTTATTTTTAAATAACATCTGATTATTATTATTATTATTATATTTTTAAATTTTATTATTATTTTATTATTATTATTTATTTATTATTTTATTATTAATTATTATTTTTTTATTATTTTATTTTATTATTATTATTTTATTATTATTATTATCATCATCATCACATCATCACTCTCAATCATCATCATCTCACATCATCATCATCTCATCCATCATCATTATTTTTTTTTATTATTATTATTATTATTATTATTTTATTTTTATTATTATTTTTATTATTATTTTTAAGTATTATTATTATTATTATTTTTTATTATTATTTTTATTTTATTATTTTTTATTTTTATTTTATCTTATTTTTCTTCTTTCTGTCCCCTTTTGCACCACCGAATCTTGACCCCAAGATTGCGAGAGTGCCCCTAAGGGGGGCCCAACGGTGGTGGGGAAACAGAACTCAGAGGCTGAGGCCCTTCCGCAGATTTTGCTTGTCCCAAGGATTGCGCCTTTGCAACACGAAGTGTTTGCCCTTGATGGAGCTTCTCCTTTCCGCTGACCACCCCTTGGTGCCAAACCGTTGACGGAGACAGACAGGACAATTTAAACGGACCCAGCTTTATTGTCCTTGGTTCACGGCGAGGGGCTGGTTTTTTTCGCCTCTTATTGGTATTGTGCTGACCACATGGCTATCTGAGCGGAGGCGATGTAAATGAGGGTTGTGTTTGAGCTTTTTTGCAAACAAAAACCAAGTCTGGCCTATTTGCCTCGCCCGCCCGTCTGTGGATGACAGAGTCCCACAGCAGCTTAGCGTTTTGGGGTTTGCGTAGGATTTGCTCGGGCCTAACTTGTAGTAGGTTTTTCCCTCGTCCACGAGGCCGGCTCCTTAGCCAGTGCTTGGTGTACCACTTTGGCTCCGCTTAGGGCGCCAACATACCCCTTAGGCGCTAACTCAAGCATCCATTGTGATGTGCTGGATGGTCTCGTGGCCTTTTTGCAGAGACGGCAGCAACCGGACTCGTTTTTGAAAATGTATCGCTCTGTTTTTGGTGCGCCCCATTTGATCCTGGATTGCAAAACACAAACCCCTCCTTTTTCACTGAAGAGGCCTCCGTGCGGAGCCTTCCGTGGGGTTTCAAGCGGTGTGCCCCCCAGTGAGTCGCGCAAACCTACCGGGGAAGGGGTTTTCCCCCTCCATGTTGCTTCTTTCTGCCGCAGTCTTAATGCTAAAGTGCACTTCTTGTCTCGCAAGTAAAGGGGGGTATGTTTTGGGTCCTGTGCACAGTTTGGCCTTTGCAGCTACTCTCACGAATAAGAAGAAGCTGGGAGTTGGTGTTCCTTGCTGGGGGCATAGCACCTCGACACTGAGCAGCCCTTTTCCCCAAAACTTTGCGCGACAGGTACAATCGCCCCCGGGAGCTCCTGGAGTTGCACCCTTGTTTGGGTCATGACGGAGGGATCTTCCTATCGAATGCCTGCAGGGCAGTGCTGGACCATTTCACTAGCCAAATTTTACGAAGCCACGGGGAAAGCCCCGCGTTATCGCCGTGATTTATTTTCAACTCGGTACGACCTACAAAACCCTTTCTAAACCCCGGGGAGGACCTTCTTCTCGACCTGTTTTCGGGTCTGTATAATGATGCCCCGCAGCGTTGAAGTCCCCGTACTTGTAGTTGTCTTCAAAGCCCCGATCTCGAATCACTTCCCCCCCCACGAGTTGCAGTCCCCCCCTTGAGGGGCCTTTAAAACCTTGCCTTTCTTCACGTCATGCCGGCACCTTGTCGAGCCCAAAACCCCTACAGATGGGGTCGCTGAAGCCTTGACGATTCGAACTGCCCAAAATTTATCAGAGCTGGGTGGACACTTCAAGTCACCATTAGAACAAGTGCGTGATGTAACCTTGGGGGGGTTTTTTTGGAGCTGGTAGCCATACCCAGACTTCCTCAGCATGTTCTTTAGTGGGTTCAACGCGAGGCAGAACCACAGGGGGGTGAGGCTATCTCCCTGGAAATTCCCCCTTTGGGTGCGGATTTCCTCCCCTCCCTGACTTTTTGACACCTTGTCCTAATGGAGAGGGTTCCCTGTGGCCATGCAGTGCCGAGAAGTCGGATAGCCGGGGCGATTTTGTACAAATGAAGACGGCAGAAGCCCCTGATGTGGCAAGTCGAAGCCTTTCCTGTGTAAAACCAAAAAAACGGAAAGGTTGGTTCTTGTGTGCGCTTGCCGCGATGCTACCCTGTCCCTCACCAGCACTCCCCCCATCCCCGCGCACCCTTCCCGCAGCCTTTTGCTCGTCCCCGAGGACTTTGTTAAGGGGGAGGTGGCAAAATTTTTGCTGCAAGAACGGATGTGAAGATCTTGTACACCGTCGGGGGGCACGTGTAGGTCTATGTTCTTGGGGTCCAGGGGGGCCCCCCGGGTTTTCTTTTATGTATGTGACGCCAGCGTGAAGAAATTGGGGATGACTGCGGGATCGTGAGTGCTTGCTGGAAAAGGCAGCCAAACCGTATGCGTGCCTTTAAGTATTTCCCCCAAAAGTTTTGGATGGCGTCTATCCCTGGGGCCTTCCCAAATTTTGCGTCTTTTTTACAGCCACGGTATGTCCCCGACGGAAATTTCGCTGTCGGCATTGGGGGTAAAGGCTGGCAATTTTTTCCCCCTCTTGCGCCAGTAAGCAGTTTCATCGTGGCGTTTCGGATCGACCAAAACCCGACCAGAATCGTCTTGATGCGCGGTGGGAAGTGTGCGGCTGTTCTTTCCCGGCCCTTGGAATCCAACTTGGGGGTAGAAAATTCTGTCAGTTCAAATAGAGGGGCTTGTTGTCTCCGCTTGGGGGGCTTCATTTTAAAAGCCTGATGCGGGCTCCAAGGCTGCAAACCCCTGTTTCAACCACTCCTCCTTTTGCGAAGCTTTTTTCGTACCCTTGTCCGTCCTTTTTCAGCTTCATTCCTACAACGCTTCTGACACCGTTCCTCACCTTGGTGCTGCAGTCCTGCGGACTTTGCAAAAATGCTGCTAGGTTCCGAGTCTTTTTGGCGTAAACTAATCTTGCCCTCAATCCTTTTCTTTCCCGGTGGGGTTTATTCCGTGAGGGTTTTGTAGCGTCTGGGGTTTTTAGGCTCTCAACTAACTTGCGGGCATTTTGCACGAAACCCCTCACCCCCCTGCCACGCAGCACAATGGACAAACCCTGCCCTTCCTCAAGGGAGGCGTTTCCTTCGACTCACCCCCACCAGTTCATCACTGCTGCAACGATCCTGAAAACCTTTGCATTACACTCAACTGGGAATCCAGGCCGATTTTCCCGGGGGATTCCCTGGTACGTATTGAGAGCCTCGTATGACTCTTTCAGATGTTCCCCGCTCGATGTTGTCGTCTCTGGCTGTTGTGCTTCTGGTTCCGGGTACTGGCTGTTGTTCGCCCATCTCCCCGGAACCGCTCTTCTCCCCCCTGGCTGCTAAGCTCTTGGGCCTGTTGTTTTTTGTCGTTGTTGCTGATGATGTTGCAAAATCCAGCCCTTGTCCCCTCTTTGAGGGGGCGAGTTCGGCTGTGGAGAGGGCTCTTCGAAAAGGATGGACCTCATTGGTGCAGATGCGCTGCTCGTCCAAAGTCGTGTCCGGGAACATCTTCTTCCACTCCTGGAAGAACCTTGCCCTGAACCCTTCCATCTCAGTCTCCACGTTGGTGCTCCTGTAGTACGCATGCATAAGCGCTCTTTATTATTATTATTATTATTATTATTATTATTATTATTATTATTATTATTATTATTATTATTATTATTATTATTATAAACATTATAAACATTGTGTTACCGGTAGGGTCTACTGCACTTTATGGTTTTGCATTTGTGGTATAAGTCACTGATTTCAAGCAAGAGTGGTCTAAAGTCAATGACTTTACCACTATTCCGAGCTATGTGACTATTTTACACGATATTATTATTGGCAATAGTGGTATTACAATGTTATTGTTGTAATAACTAGTAAACAAACCAATAATACCTGCTAAGTTGATGTTAAAATGTAATTTTAAACAATCCATGACAACCATATTCCTTTTCAACAATTATTCATCACAACACATTGACTACTACAACCAAATGCAAAATGCTGCACAACTTTTTCCATCAAAGTATAACAAAGACCACTCATGCTCTCACGGGCTCAGCTACTATATCGACGAAACAGTAACACAAATAGGTATTCTGCCAGTCACCGAATTGCCAGCACGAGCAATAACACAAGTAGGCCTAGTCCAAACAACGATTTTTTTTCTGCAAAAGTTTCGGGCAAACCTTCCAAAAAGTGTCCTTAATAAAGGAAAAAAAATCCTTGAAAATCGGGCTGGAGTGTTGGCCGCCATCTTGGAAAATGTATGCACAAAAGTGGTTGTTTTTTTGTATATCTTCAAAATGTCGGAAGATAGACGAAAAGTTTCAGCGGCAAATTTTCCTCACATAATTCTCTACGAAAATGTTGTCAACCATATTTTCGGTAGAGACAACGGCTACATCACAACCTCATGGTTTATATGTAGCTTATTGGAGTACCAGCCGATTTCCTCATTTTCGCGCCCTGTATTAAACAATGTAGTCCGTTTCAAAGCCGGAAACCAGCACCAAAATTTAGGAGCTGGTAAAAGACATATTTTAGAATGTTATTTTCACGGGGGACACGCTTGGTTGCATATAAGTCACCTGTCATGGCGTCCACAAGATGGCCGCCAAAAGAATTCTTAAAATTGCTGTAACTCAGGAACTAACCTTCGGATTTGAACAAACCAGGTATTGTTTTAATGGGTTTTTAATGCTCTACAAAAAATTCCTTTAGCAGTTTTACCGCAAATGCAATAGTTTAAATTATTTTTATAAATTATAACAATGTATTGCAATTAAAGCACTTTTTAATATATAGTATATAATTATTTCTACGTAAAATTCGCTTGATTGCCACGAAATTTTCACACTATACTAAACTATCGTCAGTTAATCGAAAATTGTTAGTTTCAAAACAAAATTCAAGAAATATTTTGTTTAATTAATTAATGAAATTAAACATTAATTAAATCCCAATAAAAAGTTTTTTATTCACGTACCACAATCACGTAGTGTATCACACAAAAAGAACAATATGACTACAATTGACTTAAAAATTATTGGTTTTAGTACGTAGTTCCAATCACTTTCCTATTAATTTAATTAATTCAATTAATTCAAAATAATGACAATAATCTCAATTAATTGTGTAAAATTAACACAACGTGGTCTACCTTGGTATCATTTTAAAGCTAGTTATATGACAAATAATTGTATGGAAAAAATTAATAATGAAATTAATTAATCAGCAAATTAATTACATTTTAGTTAAATAAATTTAAAAAATGAACGACCTTCCCAACGACGACGAAAAGGACAAAACGAACGATGACAAAGACGATGACGACCACGACAAGAGAACCCATTGCATTTTTAAATTTTTTTTTTTTTAGATGTATACATAAAACTTGATCGATCGCCATAAAAATATACCACTTTACCACATGCAAAATGCCTTCAGAAGTATCAAATATAAACAATGCGATTATAATTTAAAAAAATAAATAGTCTCAAAATTAAGTTCATGAAACTTTCCCGTTAATTGAATTAATGAATTAATGTAATTAATTGAATTAAATCACCATTTGTCGTGTAAAATTAACACAGTTAAACTGAGAACCATGCCAATGCCAATGCCAATGCAAAGTATATAACTAGGGAAACGCCAAAGTCGTTGTTAGACGAGTGAGAGAGCCCATGTGTTGAGTACCCGGGAACATTTGCATTTAAGTTAGATAATTATATTGTGGTATAAATAATAGTGTTTTTAAGTTTAGTTTGTATAAGAACACGTCAACTGTAGGGCCATAATTGCGCCACTCTAGCCTATGATAAGCTAGGGAGGCCTATAGGTAGGGGGAAGAAAAGTAATGTTAGTAAGTACTCAACACATGGCTCACTCACTCGTCTAACAACGACTTTGGCGTTTCCCTAGTATAATCTTTACACAAACATTTGTGGTCACAGACCCTTGTTGACCAGATAGGCTACACCCCAGGCTAAATGGAACGGCCGGTGTATGACCCCTAGAACAGGTACTTCCTCCAGCGTCAATGTATGAAAAATTAAAGACTTAAGGCGAAAAAAAGAGAGGGTTCTCTCGTCGTGGTCGTCATCGTCTTTGTCATCGTTCGTTTTGTCCTTTTCGTCGTCGTTGGGAAGGTCGTCAGAGAATATGGGGGGTCCACGAGACGACGACGACTGCCAGAGCTCGCATTCTAGTTTCGGGAACTAATATACTTCCTTACTTACCAGCTGATGTTTGCGAGATGAAATACGTCTCTTTCTTCCTCGCCTTACCTTAACGATTAGTATACAGAGCCATGTTCTTGGCTTAAGGTTCTAATATGCACTGCTTAGGCAAACGGAAGCGTACGACTTCCTTGCATAGGTTAGAATATAGAAGGCTAGTTGGATGAGCGTAGCGAGTGTAGCGAGCGAAGCGAAGATTCCATTTCACTACACTGGAGAAAAAAATCCGGAATGTTTTTTTTCTTTCTTTCTTTTTTTTTCTGTATTTTTGTGTGTTTGTCAGCACGATTCCGGCTAAACCGATACTCCAATTGCGATGAAATTTTCTGGAGGCCTTCGAAATCTCTGAACTTAGAACTGCCACGTTTTTGAGCGCAATCGGAAAATTATTTTTCATGAAAATCGCAATTTTACGATTTTTTTCGATTGAAAAAAATTTTCTTCGACTTATAACACCGACATGTTTTATCCGATTTTAATGATTTTTTAATATTCGTGTAAAATTTTAGCGCAATCGAAAAATTATTTGTCATGAATATCGAAATTTTACGTTTTTTTTTTTTTAAACAGTTCTTTGACTTATAACACCTACATGCTTTATCCTATTGTAATGATTTTTTCACAGAATTTTAATTTTATGAATTAATATATTCGTGTTAAATTTAAGCGCAATCGAATAATTATTTCTTATAAAAATTGCAATTTTACGATCTTTTTCTTTTTTTAAATTACGATTAATTAAAATTTACAAAATTTAAGTTAATTTTTTATTTAATTTAATTTAATTAAAAAAAATTCGAATAAGTAATGATTTTTTCACAGAACAACAGAAAATCTGCATAACACATGGCAGCTCAATTCACCAATTACGCTCATCCAACAACGCGGCGGGACTTAAGCGTTTTCCTTGTTTATAAATTATATTGTACAAGTCATATTACTTTAAGATTGACATTATTGCACTGTTTCTTGTAGATCATCACCAGCCCAAACGAAGTGAATAATAGTATCCTTGAGAACCAGCATTATTTATAGAATGAGAAGCCATGCATAACAAAAAACAAAAACAAAATAATAAACATAGACTTGGTTCTTCTCATAGATACTATACTAATCGCGAACTTTCACAGGCTGTGTTCTATTTTACTAATGGGTATTTTAAACATTTGCAATCTAGATTTAAATTTTTCAAATTTTTATTTCTTGTGAGCTTAAATCGCAATGGATATTGCTCATTTTGTTAGCAGTTCTCAGTTACCTGGTCACGGATGTGTGTTTAAAATTTCAGCTCAATCTATTTGGCCGTTCGGCCGTATGAGCCCGGACAGACAGACAAACATACATTGGGCAATGCTCACGGCCAAGGCCCGATCGAGTATAGCGTTAGGAAAGACTACGTTCGCTGCGCTCACTCGTCTAATGTTATTGGTCATTTGAGTTAAATGCATGTTTTACATTACTTTATTTAAATGTATTGATGATAAAAAATATTAATTTCGCTTATAGAATAAGAATAGAAACTATTAACTCGTGTAATTTTTTTGTAATCAGCGTGTCCTGAATTGTGATTGGATGATAGATATGGTAGCCAGCTTATGTATATCTAATTCTTTGCTTCAATACAGATTGCCTCTTTAAACGATTGAATATAATTTATCTAATACAGAACACATTAAGAATATGTCAACGAAAAATAGGTAGTACACAAGGAGTTTATTCAGTAGTCGCATAAAAAATGCAACATTTTCGGATCTTTTAAACAATTTAAATTAAACAAATACATAATTATTTTTGATCGAAACACATAAAAAAATTTGCTTATTATATTTTTTCAAAATAAATTTAAACAAAACATCAAACGGCGTGGATATATTTTTAAATTACGGCATGTGGCTTCTCACAATGAGGATTATTTAGTGTTTTTTGACGATTTTGACCCGAAATGTATGATTAATATACACATAAAGTTACATTTTTTTAATCTACTCATCAAGACCTTTCATTAGAATAGTCACATGCCCTTATTGAACGTATAACATTTTCATGTTGTCCAAAACAGCATCGGGTGCTATCTCCGAATATAGTAATGGTATTTTCCTAATATAATAATAAAGTTGGTTTCTAAAATTTGCAATATGTTGTGTAGTTGAAATGGTATTATGAAGAAACTTAGACCATTTACTTAGTTATAGGTTGCTCTAAATAAATAGTTTTAGTTTTGGGACAAAAATGTTTGATCACCCCTGGTGGGTACACCCACGAAAGTCATGATGGCTAACAAGTGAAAATCAAAATGTAATATAAATAGCTTCTCGAAACCACTTCAAACCTTCCGCCCCGTGTTTGGATTGGCTGGCTCATGGACTAATATTATTTGTTTTCATTGTAAGCCTTAATAGGAAGGAACAGCGTGGTTTGGCACAATTGCGATAGGTGCACCTAGAACAGCGTGTTCTCGCATAGGTGCAAAGGTGCATTTGAGTCACAGAGCAATTATTTGAATTTCCCTCCAATCCATTCCTGTCTAAAGTACTAATATATATATTATATTATATTATAGTTTAGATTGGAAAAGAGTTAACAGGTTGGGAAAGCATAGAGAACATAAAGACCAGCCTGAAAGGCTGGGGGCGACAAAACTTTTCGCCTGCTGATGACAACTGCAGCTAATTTAAAGGGTTTTGTTGCCTTAATCCACAACGCGTTTCGTCCTTCTGGGACTCGTCAGGCGGATGGTGGCCACTAAAAATCAGCTAACTACAAATTAACAAAACTCACAATACATACCAAACCTGTGGTAGGCCGTAGGGTCACGCAAGAAGTAAATTCTGCGTGCATGTTGTCATCATCGCAAGGTTACTTCACACACCATTTCTCAACTCTGGTGCTCGGGAGACAAAAGATCCATAACTTACTCTGGATTTGAACCAGGACCCTTGGCAACAGGAGAGAAGCTACCCCTTCTTCTGTTCGTTCGAAGAGAAAAGGTTAAAGATCGTAAGGATAGAAAGTCACAAAACAGCACAACCATGTGAGGGGGCTTCCCTCCTAGGCTCTGGTGCTTGGGCGACAAAAGAACCTTGTCTTACCCTGGATTTGAACCATCAAGGTCATATAATATGTGATAATGTGTGTCACGACCTGCTTAAATTGTCTGTTTGTTTGGACTTAGTCGGCAGAATTACAGAGAATCGGCATATCGTTACGACGTTAACATGCACAAAGAAACAACGAACCTCAGAATAAATCAATACGAAAGTTTGGCTTACCTTGAACCAGACGAACGCATTATCGTCTGGATTACTAGGTGAAATGCGGGTCGACTCTACAAGAAGGTTGCGAAATAAAAGTTAGCTTATGATTAGGCATGCGACCTAAAATATTTATTTACCTATATAAGTTTATCGTGAAATGAATTTGTCTAATTTAAAATCACAGTGAGCTCAGGTAAATGGTGTACAAAGGCATTGTATTGGGATTTCTACAGGTAAATTGTTTATCGTAAAACAAAAGTTGGTTATACGAAATTCATTCTAGAAATGTAGCACAAGTAGCTTAGACACCTCCAATTAGTTATCAGTGCCTGTTTACTGGAGATTATATTCTTAACATTAACAAAACTAAAGATGTGACCTAAATTTATAATGTTTAGGTGTGTAAATTTTGGCTACGTAAGGAAAAGGGTCAAGGCGTTTAACAATACCGGAAGAGCATTACGATTTCAAAGTGTTCAACTGGATATTATCTATTTATAAACAACAGTTTTGGTATTATCTGCATGTCGCCATGCAAACTCGTCCTTCTATAGCCACCACGTAGCTACTTCACACTACACCCTACACCCTCTTACCTAACTAAGTGAGACGCACATTTATTTACTAGGAAGCTTCGCAACGCTTTTTCAGGCGCGTTGTTGGATGAGCGTAATTTTTTTAAACAATAAAAGCGTAAAATTGCGATTTTTACGAAAACTATTTTTCGATTGTGCTCAAACTTTATACCAATTTATTCATTCAAAAAATTAAGGTTTTGTATCAAAATCGTTACAATCGGATAAAGCATGTTGGTGTTATAAATCGAAGAAATGTAAAAAAAAAACAAATAAAAAACGTAAAATTGCGAAAATTATTTTTTGATTGGGCTCAAATTTCACACGAATATATTAATTCATACAATTAAGGTTCTGTGAAAAAATCATTACAATCGGATAAAGCATGTAGATGTTATAAGTCGAAGATTTTTATTTTTTTTTAATCGAAAACAATCGTAAAATTGCGATTTTCATGAGAAATAATTTTTCGATTGCGCTTAAAAACTTGGCAGTTCTTGGTTCAGAGATTCCAAAGGCCTCCATAAAATTTCATCGCAATTGGAATATCGGTTTAGCCGGAATCGTGCTAACAGACAGACAAACAAACAAAGAAAAAAAATATTCTGGATTTTTCCTCCAGTGTAGTAAAATGGAATCTTCGCTACGCTCATCCAAAAATTTCATAACATACCCGTCGTCGCATCTAATAGTAGATAAAAATATCACTAGCCCAAGTTTGAAACAAAAAAACGAAACAATGGACATTTGATGAGAGCCTCTCGCAAGCTGTGGACATAAAGATTTAAAAAAATGCATAATTGGTGAGACCAGATGGGACCGAATACGGAATGAGGATATTTGAGATCAAGTAGGCATAAGGAATTTAATGGAGCGAATTGGATTGAGAAAATTCAAGTGGTTCGAACATTTCAAAGGATGGACGGAGCGAGATTGTCCAGAAGAATTATGGAATTATTAACTCCAGGTGGGAGAACAAGGGGGCCAGGGGCAGACTACGGTGGGCAGACCCAGTGGCGTATCCTAGAGGGGAAAGGGGGGACAACCCCCCTTTTTCATAAAGAGTGTGAAAGTGCACTTTAGCGTTTCAATGAAGAAGATAGTAAAAACCATAACTGGTTCATCACAGTACTAAAGGCAAATGATTTGACAAAAATCTTTTATATATCCACATCTGAGATCTTGGCATAAACCCTAGGCCGCGGGGTTGATATCGCCTGGCCATCATAGCAACACGCGTAGGCTGTATCATCATCCAGCTAACTGGTTTTCATTGCGAGCATTTTACGCGGGTTGGTTGAAAACGCGGGTAATTGTTGTGATGTAAACGCACTAAGTTGTAACGCTAGTTGGGATTTCCAATTGCGTAAAAACTAAGGTGATCATATTTTGAAAGTTACAAACCGGGACAAACAATTAGTGTAAACATATGGAGAATTACCCTACTGACCATTTCGGGGTCTAGGGCATTTGCGTCAATAGACCAGAAAACAGCTTTCTGACAAAAAATATGAATTAAATATGGGTGTAATGTACATTTTTGTAGTCATAAAATCTTTATCTAGTGGTGCAAAAATGATAGTACAAAATACAATACAAACATTCAGCTGATAATAATGTATTGATGAGGTCATCATACTAATGAAGGCCTAATCAATAAGAATAAAGATAATTGAAAATGCATTCAATTTGTATAATATGCATAACTAAACTTTGTAATACACTTTGTCTCTACAACAAAATAATTACTGTAGGTATGTAATTATTCAAAAACGTAGTTCAATCTGTATGATCGGAACATTTAGATTTTCCATTATCTATAAACAAAATCAATGCAAATAATGACTGAGAAAATTAGGGGTGTGCGAGTCCTGATTTTTGAGTCCAATTCGAGTCTGGGTACTTTTTTAAATTTTTATTTCACTATAACTCTTCGACTATATTTATTATTTGTACAATATTAATTTAATTTATTAATGTGAGCCTATATGTAGGCTCCAAAAGTTTAGACAGAGTAACATCTAATTGATTTTAAAATATTATCTCTCTAGATCATTTTAATGGTAAAATAAAAGCACAAAAGTTACTAAAGCTAAGCTGTGACATCATTCATTAAGTGATATTACATGACAATGTCGATACAAACATTAGTGACATATTTTTATTATTTTGTGTTACAAAAAGTTTGGAACTTCCAAAATGTATACAAAATTTTATCAAAAGACTGCGTTTACTGACTTATCAGGGATGATAAGGTAGCTACAAAAACTCGCGCGCGACCGGCACCTCCACCAAAATCATTAATAATACTCGCGCACCCCTAGAGTAAATGAATTATCTTCTTGGAAGTGGAAGAACTATTAGTGTTTATCACAGAAGCGTATTTTTAAAGTAAAACATTATCCTTTCATGCACGGTATAGTTAACAAAATACCGGGACACTTTCTCCACAAATTCCAAACCGGTACAAACACGTCATTTTAATGAGTCTATCGGGACACCGGTACAAGTGTACTGAAAACGGTACTGTACCGGTCAAACCGGTACGTCTGGTCACCTTAATAAAAACTCCGAGTTACTCGAGTAACGTTGATACGCTCGTTCATGTGAACGACAACAAGTCAAGTCCGCACGCCTCTTAGAATTCGTGCGCCCAGCAACGCTGCAGGTGTGAAGGTAAGAAACGACTACCTTACGACGGTAATTGTACGCACATTAAAACACAAGTGAGTAACCCTCGTTCAACCCAAGTTTAGAAGCGTCGACTTTTATTCTTGAGTTTTTGGTGAAATATAATTAGGCCCTATGCAATAAAAATAATTGAAAAAATTAGAATATTTGTATTTCACTTCAATTTCAATTTTCAATTTATTCAGGCTCGAGTTGAGTACTAAGATACATCTTCCAGATTGAATGACTGAAGCCACATACATATAGGCTACACTGTAAATCCAAAAGGTCGATGATGGGTCGAAGGGTAGTTAGGGGTAAACAAGGGTTAAATTTTCGACCCAAGGGTAGAAAAGGGTTGGAAAGGGTATTAAGAGGTGGAAAATTCAACTTAATGGGGAATAACTTTTACCAAAAACCCAACACGGTTTAATAATCGTCCACAATCGACCCAAATCTACCTCTAAGGGTGCATTAGCCCAATAAACCAATCAAGGCCAAATATTGACTTTTCGAAGGAATAGTACTCATACTCAACCCTGTTATGGATAAATTCAACCTTTAAAAGAACATTCATCATCCCTCAAAGGTCGAATTGTAACACACCATAATGAGCTAAAATATATACCTTTTAGGTAATAAATTTCGTTTTCATTTGGTTAAACAAAACTATCCTTAACGGAATAAAAATAAATAATAAAGATCACTTAAGTGACCCCTAAGTATAAAAAGGAAGAAAATTCGACCCCGAAATGTAGATTAACATCCCTCTGCAGGCCGAACCTTAAATTCCTCTCACAGACTTTTAATCGACCTAAAATGTTATATTCTTTTGCAACGGGTCGATAAATACCCTTTTATTGAAATAATATTCGACCATTAATGGCCACTGAACAGTCTTTAAAAGGGCGGGAATTTGACCTTGAAGAGTATATTAATATCACTCCGCGAGTCCGACCTTTAATTCCTCACACAGACCATTAATTTGATCCATGAGGTTATGATTGGATGAGCATAGCGAGCGAAGCGAAGACTCCATTTCACTACACTGAAGAAAAAATCCGTTTTTTTGTTTAATTTTTTGTATTTTTTGCTGTTTGTTAACACGATTCCGGCTAAACCAATACCTCAATTGCGATTAAATTTTTTGGAGGCATTTGAAATCTCTGATCTTAGGACTGCCACGTTTTTGAGCGCAATCAAGAAATGTTTCTCCTGAAAATTGCATTTATTTTTTTAAATTTCTTCGACTTATAACATCTACATGCTTTATTCGATTGTAATGATTTTTGCACAGAACCTTAATTTTATTAATTAATATATTTGTGTGAAATTTGAGCGTAATCGAATAATTATTTGTTATGAAAATCACAGTTTTACGCTTTTTTCATTTTAACAATTACGCTCATCCAACATCGCGCCTGAAAAAGCATTTGCGAAGCTTCCTAGTATTCACCCTTATGAATCGTTCAATTTACTCCCGTTGGAATAATATTCAACTACTAATGGCCAGTAAACAGACTTTAAAAGGACGGGAATTCGACCACTAAGATTAGATTAATATCACTATGCGGACCGAACCAATTTTTCCTCAGACAGTGCATATCAATCGACCAGTATGGTTTTAATATTCAACTTTAAAAGTCGTTAATGTACTTCCATTGGAATAATATTCAACTTACTAATGGCCAGTAAACAGACTTTAAAAGGACGGGAATTCGACCACTAAGAGTAGATAAAATAATATCAGTATGCGGGCCGAACCAATTCCTCAGACAGTGCATCAATCGACCAGTATGGTTTTAATATTCAACTTTAAAGGTCGTTTAAATGTACTTCTATTGGGACAGCATTCAGTAACAGCAGAGGAGAATGTCACTTTGCAGACTGAAACAATAATCCCTACAAAATTCTAACAATCGACCAATATTGTTCCAATCCTCACCTTTTATGGTCGTTAAAAGTAATAATGTAAATATATTTAAATACTATTCTCTTACTAATGATCAGTTAAACGGTTATTTGACCCCGAAGAGTAGATTAAAATCACCTTGCATGACGAATTTCCGGTAGGACGAAATTTCGTCCCCGAAGAGTATATTAATATTTAAATAATATTATATTCTTATATTATATGGTCAGGAATCTGAAAATCTACTTTTATTTTGGAATTTTTCATTTCAAACGTTTAAAAACATTACACCTGCAGATCATCCAACTTGATTCACTACATACGTGCTTCAGTTTTATGGTGTCTTGGTGTGTTGGGTTTAGTGACTAGGACAGTGTATTCTCTTCCTTCAGGTGTCCCAGGTTCTACACTTGCTGAATTTTGAGATTTTAACATCATGAAATTGACATGTTAATCTTTCTACTGGCTATTCCATGATGCATGTCTTTCTTACATTAACAATCGTCATCATCGGTTACTTGATTATCGTAAGATTCATTAATCCCACTACAGGAGGAAGCTAAAACAGTGTTCGGGTCGAAATTTTTGCCATTCAAATTCTGTTAATCACACATCAAGGGTAATTTAATCAACCCTTACCAGACGAAAATAGTCTTCTTTAAGGTATAAATATCTACCCTAAAGGTTCTATTTGGATGAGCGTAGGAGCGAAGCGAGCGAAGCGAAGATTCCATTTCACTACACTGGAGAAAAAAATCCGGAATGTTTTTCTTTTTTTTCTTTTTTTTTCTGTTTGTATTTTTGTGTGTTTGTTAACACGATTCCGGCTAAACCGATACTCCAATTACGATGAAATTTTATGGAGGCCTTCGAAATCTCTGAACTTAGAACTGCCACGTTTTTTAGCGCAATCGGAAAATTATTTCTCAATAAAATTGCGATTTTACGATTTTTTTCGATTTAAAAAAAAAAATTCAGCTTATAACACCTTCATGCTGTATCCGATTTTAATTATTTTTTCACAGAACCTTTATTTTATGAATTTAGGTATTTGTGTGAAATTTGAGCGCAATCGAAAAACTATTTCTTATGAAAATCTTAATTTTACGTTTTTTTTAAAAATCAATTCTTTGACTTATAACACCTACATGCTTTATCCTATTGTAATGTTTTTTTCACAGAACCTTAATTTTATGAATTAATATATTCGTGTAAAATTTGTGCGCAATCGAAAAATTATTTCTTATGAAAATTTCAATATAACGTGTTTTTTTCCTTTTTTAAAATTACGATTAATTAACAAAATTTAAAATTTAAGATAATTTTTTATTTAATTTAAATTAATTAATAAAAAATCTTTAACTTATTAATGATTTTTTCACAGAACAACAGAAAATCCGCATAACACATGGCAGCTCAATGCACCAATTACGCTCATCCAACAACGCGGCGGGACTTAAGCGTTTTCCTAGTCATCTCAATACAAGTGGAATAAAATCAAACCTTACAAGACGAAAAGTCTTCTAAATTTCCGAATTTTCTGCCTTTGCGATTTATGTATGCATAATGTTAGTAACCATCAACCTTTCAGTAGAGAAATATAGACCCGAAGGTTAAATTTTTCAACCACGTCGTTAACCCTTGGATGTCGATCAATCTTATCTCCAGGTTACATAGGTCATTAATAAAATACTATAAATAATAGAGCACCTAAGACTGTGCCTTGAGGAACGCCATAGATGAGAGGAAGTGACTTACTCAGAGTATTGTTTATACCTTGTCCACACTTACATTCACTTTAAGTCCTTCTCACTTTAAATGAGTAATTTAAAGTTACCGTGCGTCTACACTGGAACAATAATCACCGCCCGTGATTTAACGTCATTTATGAGTTTAGATGGCAATGACCAATCAGCTGTCTTTGTTATTATTTTTCAGCTGTTTTTCAATGTCAATTAAACAATGAATTTCGTCACTAGAGAAATTTCGTCTTTTCTTCTTATCTTCTTTAGAATTTTGAGACGTGATTAAAGTTACAGAGTGGGCTATTTCGGGCTAAAGTAATGTCACAAACTCTGAACATAACCTTAAAATACTAGTTGTCCCGCCATTTCAGAATCGAGATACGGTAAATCGATTATTATAAGTAGCTCCTCACTTTAAATGGGGTCCTGGGATGATTTAAAATGAGGGGGACTTCAAGTTGCTTTTCGAGCTTCTACACCTAGACTTAAAGTGCCCCTCACTTTAAAGCTCACTTTAAAGTGCTAGTGTGGACAAGGAATTAGTATTACATACTGATTAGGATCTTGTAGGTAATCTATTATGAGATGTAGAGCATTTCCCCTTATCCCACAACGTTACAATTTTTTATTAGGATTCTATGCGATACCGTGTCAAAAGTTTTTGCCAGGTCGAGATATATGCCTATTTGTTTTTGTTCACGTGAGTGTGGGTCGAGTTTGTGAGTTGTTCACGTATAGCATTTTGAGTGCTTAGTGATTTTCGAAATCCAAATTGATTAGGTGACGGTACTTTATTTTGTTCTAGAAATTTATGTGTTCTAGATTAGATGCATTTCTTCAGTATCTTGAAGAAATTTGTCAATAGAGATATGGGTCTATAATTTGTTAAAAGTTTTTTGCCTCCACTTTTAAGGATCGGGATAATGATTGAAGTTTTGAAAGTTCTAGGGGAGACACCATTTTCGAAACATAGATTAAAATGTGGCATAGTGGTACTGTTATATATTTACTAGCATTCCTTCCAAAATTGTTTGGCCATTGAATTTAGTTTGCTCCAAACAGTTTTTTGTTGCATTGAGAATAGACAACATCAAAATGCATCAGTCAAGTTTATTACGAGAACTATACAAAGTCAATGGCCAAGCAATTGTTTTTATGATTTTGAGTTTAAAAGTTTTACTTTTTTACCACGAAAATGGTTGGCTTGGCGCTCGTCAACAGGCGAAATGATCCAACTTCTTATCAATGCGACAATAGGGAGAAAGAATGAAAAGCTTGCTTCAACTTCTATGTCTCACAGCATTCACAGCCAAAGACTTTTGAAGGAGAGCTTGGCTGCCATTTTTATAAATTTTTATTTTTGTGGGGGATATGTCTTCTTTTTGCTGTTTGTTTCCCATCAAGGGGTGTAATACTTGTAAACGATATTCTAAGAAAGCGTCGAAATTAAGAGAGAAGCGAGTTGTTTTTTTGACATTTTTGGGCCCACAATCCCCATAAATTTATCCCCTTGTGTTTTGGACGCCAGATATTTATTGGATGAGCGAAGCGAAGACTTCCATTTCACTGACCCCTCAAAAAATTTAGCTCCAATGTTTTTTTTTCTGTCTGTTTGTTCGCTCTCTACCGGGCAAACGGCATATGCGATCTTTATGAAAATTTAAGGGGACCTTCTAAATCTTTAAACTTAAACTTGCCACGTTGTTGGGTACAATCGAAGAAATATTTCTCATGAATATCGTACTTTTACGATTTTTTCGATTTTAAGTGCGATATTTTCGTGACATTTGGGCCGATTCTGACCAAACGGGTGGGGCTACAACGTTCATATTTTTTTACATGGACATTAAGGTTATGGTGATTTATTGCTTTTTGAAAGAAAAAACTGAAAAAGTTAGCCAGGATCCATAAAATAAAGGTTTTAATATGAGTTTTTTTAGGTTTATAATAACAATTAACAAGTAACAATAGAAACTTTACAACAATCACCTACAATGCATTCACAAAGCACTTGCAAAGGAAAAGTGGTCCTACGCAAACTAAAAACTTACAAAAAAGCTCATCCATCAACGCGGCGGGACTTTAGCGTTTTCCTAGTAATAGTTAACAGCATGTTTAATTTCATGTTTGTACAAATTACCACGCCTTAGTAATTCGGTGTTTTGATTATCATCAAATTTTTAAATTTTTATTTTCACTGGTCCTTGTAACCCGATATTGGTTTTGAAAGCAAAAAGCACTGCGTCTGAGGTACATCTAAGTGTGGTCCAAGTTTCATAGTTCGAAGATGAACCGTTTTCTCTGTAGGCTCTTATAACTCCGCGGAGAATTAGCCAGCCAGCCGAAAGGATTGCAACGACGTTGAGGCACTTTTTTTAAATGCAGAACGGGTTATAGGATCGGGGTGACTTTTTTTTGGTAGGTCATGGACCACATCAGCTCATACACCGAGTTTGAAGACGTAAATCTTTCGGGGCGGCGTGTGCAGATAGCTGAAAACCCCACAAAACTCGGGTAGCTGTATATACATGCCGAGTTCGGTCGTCGTCTTGTAAGTACAGGTGTGGCGCTTGGCTGCGGTCGACGACCGTCGCCCTAGATTTAAATAAACAAACAAATATACAAATGTTTGAATAAATAAATATTTATACAAATAAAAGTAAGTAACGCGATTAATTGAAATATTTTGTGGTGGAAATAACAAAATAAAACACTTCATTCTAAATTAAAATATTGGCTAATGAATTTCAACGTTATCGGGTCAAGTTTTGCTAACATTGTGTTTGATTATTTCTCTCAGTCTGTCTGTGTGTCTGTTCGACGAACCACTATACAGATTGCGCAGTCTGTCTGTGTGTCTGTTCGACGAACCACTATACAGATTGCGCTGAAATTTTAAATTTAGAAGTTATTTGTTGTTGCTGTTAACATTTTCAGCAAAATCCGTCAAGAAACACAAATTTTTAAATGTAAAACATTTAATTTAACTTCAATGGTGTTTGATCTTCATTTTTCAAACCATGTTTCAAATCAAGGTCTAAGCCATGGTCTACCTCTAAACAGACCTTGTTTCTAATGTCAGACGACTTTTACGGCAGTGAGCAAGGTGCACTAACTTCTTAAGCAAGGTTTCCCAAAAATATTGTGGGAGTGTGAGCTGGTTTGGCAATCGTTTCTCGAACTTGTTACGGGCTGGGTTTTGCAATGTAGTTCATGCAGTTCAAATTATGTTTTTATTGGGTTTTCGTAAATCAAGTATATAATAATGTTTAAATTAAGAGTTGCGTGTAATTCCATATCGTTTAAAATTGAACTCCTCGTTTTACAACGACCTGTGACGTATGGCAACTCATCTCGAACGGCAATTCCTCTTTGTCTGAGTGAGTAAGCTCATGTAAGCTCTTTATTATTGTCTTGACAGCTAATTTACATCATGTTTACATTCCTTTTCTATTTATTCAATATCCACTCACGACATTTACTTGACGATATCCCAACACTTTTGCTCTCTCTCACATCTTTTGGTATAATATTTTATACTGTATTTATCCTAAATAAAAAATGGATGCTTGCCATCGTTTTGAATTACAATTTTCTACGAACATATTATTGCCTCTTGCACCCCTTGTTCCAATTTTGTGAACCTCATTTACATAATCAAATTTTCTAAATAAATAACTTGATAAATGTCATTAGATATATTATATATGTCAGTGAGTGAGTGAGTGAGTGAGTGCGTGAGTGAGTGAGTGAGTGAGTGAGTGATGAGTGAGTGAGTAAGTGAGTGAGTGTGTGAGTGAGTGAGTGAGTGAGTGAGTGAGTGAGTAACATTTTTATTTGCTAGATTGAGTAGAGTTAATAATTGTCCGCTAGCACCACAGCCCTTTGAAGTGTAGATTGGTTACTCTTTGTAAAAATATATTTTCTTAAAATGTCCAGTAATAGTTAATCTTCTATTGGAACCTTAATATTTTATTAGTTTGTGACTTACTTGGGTCACATTAATAATTATTGCCTCTACCCAACGTGTGGCTCCACCTCAACCTCACGGAAACCTTCCGACAGAGCTGTGTCAACCTCCTGCTCAAAAACCTCCTCGTCCCTGCGAAGGTAGGCAACTTGCTTTACACGCGCGCGAGGCCGACGGCGGACACTGCCGGGCGGTTACCCATCACGCGGGGTACAAAAGAGGCACTTGCTGACGAGATAGCGAACTGAAAATCCAGCAGGACATTCTTGTCGGAGCAATCTCTTGGATTTTCAACACCGTAGGGTCTCCGGGGAAGAGTCGCTTGCGCCAACCCCAGATAGGTGGTCATGTTTAGGCCACTTTTTGAAGGGTACCGAAAGAAAATTGCCGGACAGATGGGTGTCTACAATCGGAACGCACGCTCTCATCGTAGTTACGTATCAGTTTTTTCCAACTGGAAGTTCACAGGTCGAAGCGATCGTGGGGACCGACGGCGAGAACTTTTTTCACCTGGACGCGACAAAGCCCCCATGTCATGTTTTGAAGATTGTTTTACTTGAAGCAGGCCTACCCTCTTTCACCCCTACATCCTGTTCTCCTGTCATCTCCCACTTCTCCAAAGTCTTACATTGTGCGACCCTACCCCGATGTTGTCGCAAATGTTTGTAGTCCTCTCGATGTGCCGCCAGGAGCGACCCCTTTCGAAGACACACTTGATTTTTGTTGCTTAACGCCTATAGTAATGTAATGACAATACATGACGATAAACGACAACTACAAAAATCCCATGTCTTATGCGGGATTCGAACTCAATTCCTTGTAGTGTCATACCAGGGAATATTAAATACATATAGGTCATACGCTTCGGACCAGCGATTATAAATTAAAGCCGATTCAAGGGCAACTTACAATGCAATAATGTATTATCTCAAAACCAAAGACCTAATGTTCCACACCTTTCCAACTGATGACCAAAAAATAAAAAAAAAACGATCTTCCGTGGCATATCTGCCTCTGTAGACTGTGCAGAAATCCTAAAAGATCTTCAAGCCCAAGACATCCAAGCCATTAATGTTAGACAACTCACCCATCGGCTCATAAATGGCGAAAGTCGCCCAATGCCACTGTTTGTTGTGACGACAAACATTCAAAACCAGGGTACACCAATACACTTGGTTGAACGTGAATGTTATCATAATGTTACAATCGAGCGCTACCGTGGACCAACTGACCAACTGGACCAACCAACAAAATGCTTCAACTGTCAGAACTTTGGCCACTCCTCGTATTTCTGCGAGCGACCACCTACCTGAATCAAGTGTGCGCAGCCGCATCGCTCTTCAGAATGCACAAAGTCACGTGATACTCCTGCTAGATGTAGCAACTGCAAGAAAGACCACCCGGCCTCTTACTGGAAATGCCCAGCCTTCCTAAAAGCTTTGGATGATAAGACGCCTACAGTATTCTCCGCCAACAAAAGGGGGAACAAGAAATCTTCCATTCAGCCTCCACAGCGTTCTACTCAGGTATACACCGTACCTACAATTTCATTTGCGGACATGACGAAAGAGTCACCCAGCTCTCGCACAAGCGCTTGGCCTCCAAATCTAACTCCTCCTCCTGCACAAACTCCTCCATCTGCACAAACAGCAGGTGGACCTATTCCTCCACTTTCTCAACAATCAATCTCTCTTATCCTTGTAGTTCTCGATGCCCTGGCATCCTTGTCTTCCGACCCCATGATGGGCACTCTGGTCTGTGTTATTCGTCAATTACTCTCAAAGCACTCTGATGGTCCATAGAAAATCTCAATCCACAACCAGAATTCTGTTTTGGAACGCAAACGGCGGTCTAATCACAAAACCCCCTGAACTTCTACACCTTATGCACACCGAGCATATAGACTTGGCCCTAATTAACGAAACTCATCTCTTGCCATCCGATAAATGGACCGTCCCAGGCTATTCCACTTCTAGATCAGACCGTATCAGAGCCACAAAACGTACCAGGGAGGGGGTACAGCAATCCTGCTCTCCTCAAATCTGACATACATTCCAGAACAACTACCGAACCTCAAAACTATGGAGGCCACATCAATCTTGGTCCAAACCAATCAAGGACAGCTCAGGGTAGTTGCTTCTTACTGCCCTCCAAGGTCTAAATATTACCCTGAGGACACTGAATCATTCTTACAAGACAACATTCCAACTATCTTGGCAGGTGACTACAATGCCAAAAATACACACTGGAATTCTACACGAAACTGCTCGCGGGGAAATGCTCTCTTGGAACATGCTGCTGCTTCGGCTTTCACGTAGTGGGACCAGTTGACCCAACCTATCACCACTTCGATGTTAACGTACATCCTGATGTACTTGATGTCGCAATTATGCACAAATTTACAAAATCATTTGATCTGCAACACTTCAAGCACTTACTTCTGATCATGACCCCGTGCTGCTACTATTAGGCAACACCTTCATCCCACCTACCATCAAAACCCATATTGCATACAGCAAAGCCGACTGGCAACGCTTCCGGACACACATTCACACACGTCTTAGCTCACCATTCAACATCACCTCATCTGCAGAGCTAGACTCATGTGTAACAACCTTAACCGATACTATTACAAGAGCAGCAAAACTGGCAATCCCTGAACTTCCCACACACACTCTGTAATATCTATACCTTCCCGCTGCATTGTAGCGTTTAGTGGCACAAAAAAACCGGGCTCGCAGACACTGGCAGGCTTTTAGCACCCAATATACTAAAGTGGCATATCAACGACTATCAGCATACCTCAAGCGCAAAATCTCAACTCACCGCAAATACACATGGGGAGCTAAGCTATCCACACTGAAAGTCTCAGACCAGACCATCTGGCCTATGGCAAAGGCGCTTCGAAAGACTGTAACTCCAAATCCTCCACTTGTGATCCCTGGTGGGCTAGCCTTTAGTAGCTCGCAGAAAGCCAATGCTATATCGCAGGTGTGCTGGAGACAGCCTTCAGCACTAAATCCCCCAGACCGAGAATCTCCGGATCTTGACGCTGCTATGGACTCTCTCTTAATAAAGCGTCAAAACCGAGCTACCAGCAAACATGTTTCCCTGTGCTCACCCAAACTTCTCATAGAACTTCTACGTTCCCTAAAACCAAAGAAAGCGCCAGGTTCTGATGGCATCACAGTCCGCATGATTCACCAACTTCCAGGTACTGCAGTTGATCGCCTCCTTCAAATATTCCACGCTTCCTTCAGGCTGGGTCACTTCCTACTTCCGTGGAAGCACGCCAAGTGCATCTCAATCCTAAAACCCGACAAGCCACCATCGGATCCTTTCAGCTATCGGCCCAGAAGCCATCTCAACGTCTTGGCTGAGGTCCTAGAGAAAGTCATTCTCAAGCAACTGCAGTTCGTCGTTGATGCTAAGGTTATCTATAATACCACTGTCTCAGTTCGGCTTTGTGGCCGGTACTTCCACTGACCATCAACTCCACCGACTAACAAAAATGATAACCGACAGCTACAACAAGAAATCTTACACTGCAGTTGCCTTCCTAGATGTTGCCAAAGCGTTTGACAAAGTCAAACTAGCTAAGCATGACTGCCCGCATTACCTGTTACTACTCATTCGCTCCTACCTACAACATCGCTCGTTCACTGCCACCTGGCTTGGCGCCCAATCGTCGTCCAGATCTATTCACGCTGGGGTCCCCCAGGGTTCTGTGCTCAGTCCCACGCTTTTCAACATTTTCACTTGTGACCTACCCGCATTTTCTCCAGAAGTGGAAGTCCACTTGTTTGCAGATGACAATGCCCTAGCAGCAACCTCCCAATCATGCCTATTGGCCGTCTCCAAACTACAAGAAGGACTAGATATTATAGCCTCCTGGTATGCCAAATGGCGACGTGGTATAAATCCTCTAAAAACGGTTGCAGTTATATTTACAGCCAGACCCCCCCCCCCCCCTACTGATCCTCGAGAAAAATCTATTCCTTGGTCCAAAACGGCCCAGTTTCTTGGTAAAACCTTAGATGCTAAACTGACTTGGAGCCACCACATAAAATCGACATACCAGAAAGCTGTTCGTAAAATAGCCACTCTGTCTCCCCTTCTCCGATCACCCAACATAACCCGTAAAGACCGCCTGCTAATTTATAAACAGATAATAAGATCATCGATAACCTACGCTGCCCCCATTTGGGGCGGCGCATCTCAATATCACATCGACAAACTACAAACACTACGAAATCGTGCTTTAAGGATGGCCACACACTCTCCACGCCAAACCCCAATACATCTCCTTCACCTTGACAACGACTTCCTCATGCTTGAAACATGCATCACTCAGCTTTCCCGCAACTTTTATAAAGCCGTGGCCATTCACCCCCACCCTGAAGTAAAAGTCAAATACTATTTTTTAAACCCCGTTCATCAGACAGACATCGCCGTCCCATAGCCAGTATCGGTGTTGACCAGGCTTTCCCCGAAATACCAGGAACAGAACTCTGGACAAAACATTTCCATCTACCATTCTTAATCAACCCCGCGCAAAGAAGAGGCGATAGTAAGGCCCCGGGGCACCTATAGTAAGCTTCGGCTGAATGGTTCGCCTAGTTGTCCCCGGGTGTCCGAACTCACACTCTTCTTGGTGTTCTGTCACCACAGTAAGAATACAACCAACTATAAGTCTAGATATTAGTTTATTTTTATTTTACTGATACAAAAAAGAGTTCTCTCCACAAATACAAATATAAATTCTTCCAGTGAGTGTTCAAAGGAACACGGTATGGACCTCCAGCATAGGCCAAATTGGGTTTAATACCACGTCAAGAATCAAGAATCCTTCGTCTAATTAAGAAACATAATAATGCATATCAAATATCAACAGTAGGCCTATGGTTTAAAAGCTATAAAACCATTACAAAATGTAGATCTAAATAAACTTTATAATAAATATATAAAATATTTTCTTGTCTGCCAAGGGCATAGGACGTACACAGCCATCCAGTGCAATGATGGATGTCAGTACTTCTTTGTAACTTCTTTGATATCAGATTCATTGTTCTTGAACTTTTGTTTTTTTTGTTTTTATTGACATGTTAAAAATATCAAAAGGCAAAACAAAGAATTCAAAATATCACTAGAAAATAAAACTGTAGATAATGATACCATTAGCTCAAATCAGCATTATGTACAAGTTGAAGACTCCAATCGCGTTAAATTTGCTTTACAATTACAAATGATAAAATCTAGTGAAATGTTCGCGTATTGTGTCAATGGAGAAAATGGATGATAGCAAAAATTACGGTTTAATTGTTTACATATAAATATCCTCATTTTGGTATTTTTGCGTTAACATTCTGAGAAAGGTAACAGTTTAAGTAATTTCATTAGACAATGGAGCGCAGCGACTGAGTATTACCATTCAACTCAAACGATACTTTGTCTGTTCATGTATGAGTTGATTGAGTTCGCTCCAGAACTGCCGAACCGTTAACCGGATTGCGCTGACATTTAAACAGAGATCCGGGACCGGTATTTAGGGTGCTGTTAACATTGTCCGCAAAATCCGTTCCGATTTAACCTCGCAAGAAATAAAAATGTGGAAATTCACACTATAGCAATGTCAATTGTTTACATTTTCCGCGTCAAACAGGGCTAATCATGGTGGTGGCCACAGCCTGGGCAAAAAACAGTTCTCAAAGTAGCTATCATACTAGGAAACGCCAACGTCGTTGTTGTTTGTTGTTGAGAGAGCCATGTATTGAGAACCCGGGAATATATTTGGATCGCTAGCCTAATACTAGGCTAGGGAGGAAAGACCCATGATGTCTAGATCCAGCCTTAGGTAGGTGAAGGAAAATTAATGTTTCCATGGTACTCAACACATGACTCGCTTACTCGTCTTACGACTGGCATTTGTGTCAATGAGGTTGTATTTGATTGCTAGTTTTTGATGAATAATGTTAGCTAATTGGTTAATTGGTTATGTCCGTAGAGGTAGTCTGTTTGACATAATGATTGGCATCCAGATATGATGTGCTCAATTATTTCAACCTTAACACTAAAATTTTACATTGATCGTTTACTGTCGCATCTTGTAAAATGTATTTTTTATAATTGTTCGTGTCAATCACTCTGTCTTGAATAGCCATCATAAAACCTTCTGTTTCTCCAAATAGTTCCCCGTTGTTTAACCACGTATTTGATGCTCTAATATCTACGTGTCCTTTGTGTTGTTCATCATAATGTCTCTTGTGTAGGGTCTTATCTGAGAGACGTAACTCTTTAGCAGCGTCATTTATGAGGTTCACTTGTATATTGAAATTTTCGTTTGCTAGATTGAGGAGAGTTAATGATTTGTCAGCTAGCACCATAGCCCTCTGTAGTGTAGATTGGTTACTCTTTGTAAAAAAATTATTTTCTTAAAATGTCTAGTTGTTTATAATAAGGAACCTAAGTGGGCGTTGTCCGGTTCTCTCCGGTCAGCGTGGTATAGGCAATTAACCCGTGCTAAATGTTTCGTAAGCGATAGCGCGTGAACCCGACCACGGACCGGAATTATATTCATACTGTAAGAAACTATAATCTTTCCTCTTTGCGTGGATATACATAACTCTGCTCTATCACAAATATTAATGACATTTGTTTTGAGTTGAAGTGAACTCTACATTTACACTGTTGCCAAACCTTCCAAACTGCTCATGAAAAAATACGTAAAAACATTTTGTCCGTGGCATCAGCATAACATTTGCTATCCGACTTGCTTTGTGGCTACTGTGAGGTCACTGGGTTGTACTAGATTATACATTACTAATAAAATATCCTTTAATGTGCCAACAAAATCTTGAATGCGAAGTACATTTAGCAACCATGGACAGGCGCGTGGTATGCGAGGATGCCACAGCTGCACACAACGTGGCTGCGCCTCGCTTAGGTTGCCGCTCAGTCAAGAGTACATTTGCGACAGCGCGCAAACATGGGTCCATTTAACTCATAATAGTTTGAATTTGGGAAGCGTCATCGAGCAAAGTAGAATGTCATTATCTTCTTTACAAAATTATGCATCTTGTGATGTCATTGGTTTAGATTTCTTTTGCGCGAGTCAAAAGATACGGCGAGTTACATTTTCGCACCATGCTAATCCTATGGGCGCTGAGACCAGAGAGAACCAATTTCCTTCCGCCTTCAAAACTTAGGTTCCCTATATAAGTTGTGCAGATCAACTACGCCCCTTCCCCCTTGTTCTCTTGGAAGTGTCAATCTCTCTATTGCTGATTTAGGATGATGCATTCTGTGTTTGGTATGTGTATCACAAGTTAATACTTCCAACGCGTGGATGTCCGTCTGTGAATGAATATGTCAGAACGTGTACAGCATTGCTGTGATCTTTTTTATTATAATTATACTCACCAGTGAATGGTATGAAAATAAAATATTACAATGAATTGAATTAGATATTATTGGATGAGCGAAGCAAAGACTTCAATTTCACTGACCCCCGAAAAAATTTAGCTCGGATGTTTTTTTTTCGCTCTCTACCGGGCAAACGGCATATGCGATCTTGATAAAAATTGAAGGGGACCTTCGAAATCCCTGAACTTAGACCTGCCACGTTTTTGGGTACAATCGAAGAAATATTTCCCATGAATATGGTACTTTTACGATTTTTTTCGATTTTTAGTGCGATATTTTCGTGACATTTGGGCCGATTCTGACCAAACGGGTGGGGCTACAACGTTCATATTTTACACGGACATTAAGATTATGGTAATGTAGTGCCTTTTGAGAGAAAAAGTTGAAAAAGTTAGCCAGAATCCATGTAAATAAAGGTTTTATTATAAGTTATTTACGGTATTAATAACAATTAACAAGTAACAATAGAGACTTGACAACAATCACCTACAATGCGTTCAAAAATCACTTGCAAAAGTAAAGAGATCCCACGCAATCTAAAAACTGACAAAAAAGCTCATCCATCAACGCAACTACAAAAAGCGTTTGCGAAGCTTCCTAGTTATTTGAGATTTTTACGTACATCTAGTTCTGAACGACACGAAAATGTATTTCCCAGGCAGACATACACAAACACAACACGCACGCACACGCACACGCACACGCACACGCACACGCACACGCACATCGTAAACGTATGCGCGCCCAACTAGGTCAAGAACATTCTGGGGTCATACGCATCTACCGTATTCTTCCATCGCTTGAGTGGAGTAACACGTAATGGAAATCACTTCGTTCTTTAGAAGAACACAATTACCGCAAGAAATCGATTGCTGTGTGTATGTTTGTGTATGCACGCTCCTAGCTATGTGCCTGTTCATCAAACCTTCGCGGAGCGTGTGACTAAGGTTGTGACTCACACGCCCACTCGCGTAAAGTCGTGACCCGCTGATGCAAGCAGAGGCATCACCTTCTGATCCAATCATACGAACCTTTTCACCTGAAACTAATTGCAACATTAGTTTTTCTCTTCGAATCTTCATTGTTATGATGAACTCAATATACATCAGAAAGTTTACTCAAATTTGAGCCGCCATATTGATTTTATTATTTTTTTTTCAACTTTTGATTTTTGGATGAGTGAAGCGAAGACATACTTCACTGACCCCCCAAAACAATTTGCAACGTTTTTTATTTTTTATTATTATTTTTGTCTGTTTAAACGCTATCTACCGGGCAAACGGCATAATGCGATCTTTATGAAAATTGGAGAGGACCTTCGAAATCTCTGAACTTAGACCTACCACGTTTTTGGGTACAATCGAAGAAATATTTCTCATAAATATTGTACTTTTACGATTTTTTTCGTTTTTCAGTGCGATATTTTCGTGACATTTGGGCCGATTCTGACCAAACTGGTAGGGCTAGAACCTTCATATTTCACATGGACATTAAAGTAATGGTGGTGTATTGCTTTTTGAAAGAAAAAGTTGAAAAATTAGCCAGAATCCATATTAATAAAGGTTTTAAATATAAGATTTTTGAGGCATACAATAACTAATTAACATGTAACAATAGAAACTTGACAACAATCACCTACAATGCGTTCAAAAAGCACTTGAAAAGTAAAGCGTTTGCACGCAAACTAACTTACAATAAAGATCATCCATCAATGCGACTAAAAAAAGCGTTTGCGAAGCTTCCTAGTATTTTTAATTACGCAAATAAAATTGTATACATTCTTAATTATTTATATCACTTATAAATGTGTTTTTATCTAACTAAGCCGCTTCGCTAATGCTTTTTCCAGTCGCGTTGATGGATGAGCTTTTGAAAAAATCGTAAAGGTACGATTTCTATAAGAAATATTTCTTTAAATGTCTCTTAACTTATAATATGTATAATTTCAGTGATTTTGAACATTCCCATAAAGTTTCATCAAGATCAGAGTAGCCGTTTGGTAAATATCACGAAAATATCTTATTAAAAATGGAAAAAAAAACTCGTAAAAGTACGATTTTTATAAGAAATATTTAATCAATTGTATTAAAAAACGTGCCAAGTTTAAGTTCAGAGATTTCGAAGATCCCCTCAAATATTTATCAAGTTCGCATAAGCCGTTTGCCCGGTAGAGCGCGAACAAACAGACAAAAATACAAAAAAAAATAGCAAAATATTTTGAGGGGTAAGTGAAATCAAAGTCTTCTCGCTTCGCTCATCCAAAAATTAACAACTGCGATAAAACTTTATATTAATTCACATTTTAATCAATTTTATTTTGATCAAAATTTTATTTTGTCAGCTATCACATTCAAGTGATGTTAAAAATCCCATTATGTGTTTATCCCAATATATAAAAGATAAACTGACATAAAGCTTACTCAGATACTTGATTATTACTGTATCACTAGGCCGCTTCGCGTTCGTTTTTTCTAGTCGCGTTGATGGATAAACGTTTTTGTTAGTTTTTAGTATGGGTGGGATCTCTTTACTTTTTCAAGTCCCATTACAAAATCAATTTCGTTAAATTAGGATATTTGTTATAAAGTAGTATTAATTGCTATGGTAATACCAATTAATAGAATGTAAAATATCTAGATGCCCGAATATTTGCTTTTTGAACGCATTGTAGGTGATTGTTGCAAGTATAGTTATTTGTTAATTATTATACACCTAAAAAACTCATATTAATACCTGTATTTCTAACTTTTTCAACTGTTTCTTTCAAAAGGCAACATCACCATTACCTTAGTCCATGTTTAATATGAACGTTGTAGGGTGTACGTGTGTGCCACATGTAAAATCACGGCAAGTCTAAGCTCAGAGATTTCGAAGGTCCCCCAGATTTTCATCCAGATTGCATATGCCATTTGCCCGGTAGAGCGCAAACAAACAGACAAAAAAACAAAACAAAAAAACAAGCTAATTTTTTTTTTTTTTTTGGGGGGGGGGAGCAGTGAAATTGAAGACTTCGCTTCGCTCATCCAAAAATGAATAATTAATAACACTAGGCCGTTTAGCGAACAATTTTTTTAGGCGCGTTGATGAATGAGCTTTTTTTTAAGTTTTTAGTATGCGTGAGATCTCTACTTTAAGTTCCATTGCAAAATCATTTTTGTTAAACTAAGGATAATTTTTATAAAGTAGTACTAATTGCTGTGGTAATTAGAATGTCAAATATCTGTGGGCCCTAAGATTTGCTTTTTGAACGCATTGTAGGTGATTGTCAAGTTTCTATAGTTACTTGTTAATTGTTACTAGGCCGCTTCGCGAACGCTTTTTTAAGTCGCGTTGATGGATGATCTTTTTGATAGTTTTTAGTTTGCGTGGGATCTCTTTACTGTTGCAAGTGCTTTTTGAACGCATTGTAGGTTATTGTTGTCAAGTTTCTATTGTTACTTATTGTTATTATATACCTCAAAAAACTCATATTAATCCTTAATTCTATGGATTCTGGCAAACTTTTTCAACTTTTTCTTTCACAAGGCAATACATTACCATTATCTTAATGTCCATGTAAAATTTGAACGTTGTAGTGTGTACGTGTGTGCCACATGTAAAATCATGGCAAGTCTAAGTTCAGAGATTTCGAAGGTCCCCTCCAATTTTCATCAAGATCGCTTATGCCGTTTGCCCGGTAGAGAGCGAACAAACAGAAAAAAAGAGAAAAAAAAACACTCGAGCTAATTTTTTTGGGGGTCAATGAAATTGACGTCTTCGCTTCGCTTATACAATTATATACCTCAAAAAACTTATATTAAAACATTTATTTCTATGGATTTTGCCAAATTTTTTAAATTTTTTCTTTCAAAAGATACTACAGCACCATAACCTTAATGTCCATGTTAAATATGAACGATGTAGCCCCAACCGTTTGGTCAGAATCGGCCCAAATGTCACGAAAATATAGCACTAAAAATCGAAAAAAAATGTAAAAGTACGATATTCATTTCTCGATTTGGATAGTCAGGAAACACTCCCGTAGGTGGAATTGTTGATATTTAATACAATCCAGAAACCAAACCGAAACACACAAACAGAAGAAACCCCGATCGGGATGGATTTTTTAATTTCTGGATTGTATTAAATACGATATTCTTGTGAAATTTTTTTGTGATTGTATTCAAAAACGTGGCAGGTCTAAGTTTAGAGATTTCAAAGGTCCCCTTCAATCAAGATCGCATATGCCGTTTGCCCGGTAGAGAGCGTACAAACAGACAAAAAAATAATTAAAAAAATAAAATAAAAAACTAAAGAACACCCGAGCTAATTTTTGGGGGGGTCAGTGAAATTGAAGTCTTCGCTTCGCTCATCCAATTATTTTGGATTTTAATGGTTCTTTAAATATGCTTCATTTTCCTACCGCATGTTTATAACTTCTAATACCCATTGAACTGTTCCATATTCAACGAAAATCAAAACATGATTGTGTATAAGTCTTACACTTTAAATCAAATTATTAAGAGTTTTCACACCAATTTCTTTAGATAACCAGACCATCATTCGATCAATAAGTGCTGATGAAACTGTCAAGTATCTCGGTGTTAATTTTCGAGATACAATTATACTTTATAGCAAGAAATTGATTCAAGATGAACACCAAGTTGAAAAATTTGAGCACATCTCCACTATACTAATGCCAGACCAAAAACTTAACTTACTTAATCAGTATAAAGGTCAACTTTAGTTAACCCTCTGCAGAATGCACCTTTGACTAACCTACATATTTTAAAGTTTCTGGATGACTTGGACAAACTTATAAAAAGTACAATCAAACAATTAATCATCTCACTACCATTTGATTCCCCAGTTGCAATGTTGTATTCATCCTTGAAGCACAAAGGTCTTAACACAATTCGGGCTAAGTGGGAAGCATATAATATACAGAAAATTATTATTTGCAACAACCTCGAAAAAGCAAACAACCATTACGTGTTAAGATCCATGGACTTAATCAATGAAAAGAGGATATATTGTGAAAAACTAGGGATTGATATCCAGGACTCAGCTGTAAAAGGAGGTGGTAACGCTGGAGGGAAGAATATTGGATCAGTAGCCAAGGAAATTCAAGTTTCTTCGGTTAAAAGAATATGAAAATTCGTGTGTTGGTCCTCAAAAACGTAAAGGATTTGTGTTTTTTTTTTTAGGAATATCCGCAGTCAACAAGTGGGTAGCAAAGAAACTGGATAAAGTTCCGAATGACGAGACGCCCTAAATATTACATGTTATGTGGCTCCAGTTCGAGTTCTTCGTGGTAGATGCATGAACGGTAACCGTTGTTGACGTTGCGATAGTAATAATAATAATGAATATAAGATTTTTAAGCATAAGCCCGCTCTAAGGACATAGTTATTGATTCATAGCAATTGTCGTAAAAGTTTGCCCCGACTGGAGTTTAAACCCAGAACCTCCGGCTTAACGTGCCATAGCTCTACCAATTGAGTTACCGGGACAACAGAAAAAAAAACTGTACTAAACTGCTATTTGTTGTGACTGTTGACTTCCATGGCATAAATGAATATGACGATATAAACAGATTTGCTGATACTTTTGTTGCTGAGATTAATATGATTCAACATAATTGCTGTATTGTTTACGTAAGTAACTTTACGTTCGTACTGTTACCTTTATGTCAGAGTCAATCTATGTACCTAGGGAAAGTAAGTCTTGCTACTGTGCTTAGAATTGTCCGTAAATTAAGCATAACCAAACAACCTGGAATTGATGGGATTAGGGTGATCGACTTGCAATACACGACTGAGGATATTAGTCCCTTAATTGCCAAAATAATAAACCTATCTCTAGAAAAGGGAGAAATACCTGATTTATTAACAGTTTCTATTGTAAGACCGGTTTATAAAAAAGGCAGCCGCATGGACTTTAGTAATTACAAGCCAATTGCCATTTTATCTGTCATTGAAAAAATAATGGAACATGTAGTATAGCTGACGCTCCATGCAACTATTTAGATAAAACTAGGAAACGCTCAGTTGGACGCGTTGATAAGCGAGCACGTGCTATAGCTAGACCCACATTGCACATATAAAAACAAATTAAAATTTGCGACGTTCGCGGTCCACGGGGCCATGTTTCCAATATTATGTATTATTGCCAAGGTATTTGGGTAAACCCGTGTGTAAACCTTTACTTTGTGGATAAAATCCACCGCCATCTAGAGGACCTTGACATAATTTCCTTGGGAAAACTATTTTAACTCTTTGGTAACAAATAATACACTGCTTCCTCGATAGTATTTTGATTACTTCTAGGTGGCAGTGCATAGTGGCCAGAAACCTCGTGCGACTTTTCGTTGCCATGGTAACGTACTTTTTTTTATAACGTAATTTCCATCTACACTACTTATCGGATCGAAATAAAATTAACATATTCGTGACCGGACGGACATTCTAAATGATTTGGCCACCTCAGATTTTGTCGCCGTTTAGTTTGAAAAAAAAAACTTTCGATTAACTTTAATGTAACTTTTTAACTTTTTGAACGATTTTGCCACAAAACTAATGGCATTCAATCGAGAACGAAGCTTGCGGATGGTCCAAATTTCAACTCGATCCGAGCCTCCGTTCAAACGTTATGGCGAGACATACAAACAAAAAAAAAAAAAAAAACAAAACTAGTGACTATTTTTTCCGGCAGAGTCAAATGGAAACGCTCGCTTCGCTCGCTTAATTAAAATTATTACTATTAATCAGTTTGGATTAAAAAAAAAAAAAAAGTACAACCGATCTTCTAGTGAAACTTGAGAATTTGCTTAATAACAAATTAAATGGCAATATGCACATTTCTGCCATGTTTGTGGATCACAGCATATGTTCATACATAAAATCACGTCAAACTTTTAATATGTCTTGAGCCAAATGGTATTTGTAGCTTAATATAAAATTGGTTAAAAAAATGCTTTAGAACTAGGAGAATAAGAGTTAAAGTTGGTGATTTTTTAAGCCACGAACGTGATGTTATTTTAGGAGTTCCCCAGGGTTCTATTTTGGGTCCAATTCTATTTTCGGTGTAAGTAAATGATTTGGTTACATTTTTAAATAATGCTATGTATTTATTTATGCCGATGATATTTTGATTGTTTCAGTACATAAAAACTTTGAAATGCACAGTTGTATTTACAATTAGATTTTATTAACCTGCCGGTTCTTTAAAGGGGTATTTAACCGCTAAATTCAAAAAATATATTTCATTTAGGCTAACAAGTAATGAATTTATCAATTAACAGAATAATTATTGGGGCCGCCATGACCTCCCAAAAAATTGTCAAACATGACATTTTTCGAGCTAGGTCCCATCGGCAAAAATCTCCCATAAGAAATAACATGGGGACGATCTTTATGCCCCGTGACCTTGGAGGATTTTGACCAAAAAAAATATTGGCCATCATTGACGTACTCGACAGCCTTTTCTGTAAATTCTCTATATTTTGTTTTGTAATTTGGGCAAATAGTTCGGTCAAAATATGCTTATTACCAAGATGGGGTGTGATTTTGGAATGCATATTTTTGCGTGTTTGAGGGTATATTTGGGCACAGTTTCAAGACACGATGTTAAAAAGGGGCATTTTAGATTGGTACTATGCTCTAGTATTTATGTGGACCAAAAAAGAAGCAGGTTAAAGCCGATTTAGGAAATTTTCCAAAACACCAATTTTCGCCAATTTCTGGATCAAATTTCTTTTTAAAAATCGTGTAAAATCACAGTCACAAGATACAATTTTTTAAACGGTCATTTAAGTGTAGTATTGTGCTATAGATCACGTGGTAAAAAATAATTTTTGGGGTTTTTAGCCCCTTTAAGAGATCCACGATAGAGATTTTGTAATTAATGCAAATAAAACAAAAATAATTCATTCGTGTGCACCTCAAAACAGAGATTGTCTCCTAGAGGTCAGGGTGGTCACTCATTACAATGAATGTTTATACTAGGAAAACGCTTAAGTCCCGCCGCGTTGTTGGATGAGCGTAATTGGTGAATTGAGGTGTAAAGTGTAATGCGGATTTTCTGTTGTACTGTGAAAAAATCATCACTAAGTTGATTTTTTTAATTAATTTAAATTAAGTAAAAAATAAACTTTAATTTTTAATTTTTTTAATTAATCGTAATTTTAAAAAAGAAAAAATAGTAAAATTTCGATTTTCATAACAAATAATTTTTCGATTGCGCTCAGATTTCACACGAATATATAAATTCATGAAATTAAGGTTCTGTGAAAACATATTTACGATCGGATAAAGCATCTAGGTGCTATAAGCCAAAGAAATTTAAAAAATCGAAAAAAGTCCTAAAATTGCGATTTTTTAAAGAAATTTATCTTTTGATAACGCTCAAAATTCACACGAATATATCAATTCATAAAATTAAGGTTGTATGAAAAAATTATTACAATCGGACAAATCATGCAGGTGTTATAAATCGAAGAATTATGTTAAAAATCGAAAAAAATCGTAAAATTGCGATTTTCATGAGAAATAATTTTTCGATTGCGCTCAAAAACGTGGCAGTTCTAAGTTTAGAGATTTTGAAGGCCTCCATAAAATTTCATCGCAATCGGAGTATCGGTTTAGCCGGAATCGTGCGGACAAACAGACAAAAATACAAAAAAAAAATAGAAAGAAAAAAAAACATTCCGGAATTTTTTCTCCAGTGTAGTAGAATGGAATCTTCGCTTCGCTCGCTTCGCTCGCTACGCTCATCCAATAATCCAGTAGATCCACTACCGACAGTGTTGGCGACTCTGATTCAGGACGTCCCGGGTTCAAATCCCAACGAGACCGGCAATCCTGACTGAAGTTTTTTTCCGAGGTTACAATAACAATAACTCAAACGTTTTCCATACACATGACTTGTACACATATTGCTTTTTATTGCCTGTTTCATCACTGTATCGATTTCGCCTTTTGGTTATATATTATTTTAGTGACACGTACAAAAATCATATAATGAGCATCAATATAAATATAATACAAGTAGATTTGTGTCAAAAACTAACTTCGATGTTCCAGAATACGTAAATAAGTACGGCCAGAGAATTCTCGAGCATTCCCTTTCGCATAATATGTTTAATCAATAACCCGAAGACATGAAAGATTTGCAATCGTATAGTGAGGTCAAAAATGAACTTAAAACTTACTTACTTACTTTGTTCCGTAGGTAGAGATGTGCAAAAATGGTGAGAACGAAATACGCGATAAAAAAAATACAATAATCCTTTCAAATTCAGTTTGCACATGAATCACCTGAATTGTAATTGAATGATACCAATTTCCAAATCGCGAATTTAAGCGATATTTTAGTTGATACCGCGAACTAGTGGCGAAATTTGCAGTTATGTCTTTGAACGCGAATTAGGTCACGAAATTTCCAAAAAAGTTGTTTTTCAAAGTTTTGGTGGAGGTGCCGGGTAGGTAGTCGAGATAATTAATCCTGGCTGGTACACATGGTGGAGGTGCCGGGTCATAAAACGGGATTGTGAGATCGTAATAATTGTTTTTACGCGAGTAAGCTCAAAATACTTCATATCAAAATAACGACATTACACAAAAATGCATAATTTTGTGATTTTGGTGGAGGTGCCGGGTTTTCAAAATAATCGTGGTAAAAAGTGTCTGAAACGTTGAAAACTTAAGGCTGAAATTAAGCTTAAAATTAAACTGATTCTTACTCTCATGTGCATTGTTATTCTTTTAAATTAATCATAAATTGTCCTTGAATTTGTGATACTGATAATTTAAAACTTTTGTACATCTATATCCATAGGTAATGATTAACTTTAAATTCATTTTAATTTATATTTAATTTAAAAACTGATTTTTGTAGCCTACAGTTGCGGTTGCTTGTGGTGTTGGAATGTTCACGGCAATTGTGTCATATCAAATCCATTTAAATATATCTTAATATTGTAAAGTAGTATTTTAATTTGTTGTATATTATCTATTTAAGTTTTAATTGATCCTATGTACATGATTTGTATAATAAAATGAAATATTTAAGTCTGTCTGATTCGTGTATAATATAACTAATCATAATCCACAGATTAACCACGTATGTGGCTTTGTGGACAACGATGTAAAATTATTTTAATGCAAAATTGCAAGTTATATTATCATATTAATTATATATAAATTATTGAATGCATTTCATTCAAACTCGATCAAAACCAGAGCTAACATGTTGTACAGACCCACGTCAAATACTTACATGTTCACCTACATTACATACATCATTTCTTTGTCTTATATCTTACTAAAATAAGTCATTTAGAATATTGTTTGTTGATGTTTTCTTCCTGCTTTCTTCCTTCTTAAAGGCATTAAATCACAATGGACGAAGTATTTTTTTAATACAAAAAGGTGTAAAAAAATAAGAATGCCGGAAATTTTGGCAACCTTGGATGAGGCCTATACCCTATAAAACGGTTTGTTTTGACGCGCGCCTGGGGGCATGTGACGCAGGTGGATGGGGACCTGCTGAGCTGACAAAGCCGGCCGGGCGAGGGTACACTCGGTTAGAACACGTGTTGTATTTAATTAGTAAGGGGTTGGCATTCTGTGTGGATGAAGTGTTCGCAGATTTGTACTAGCACAGTGACAGCTCTAAAAGTGTTTTATGTACTAATTTAATTAATGTGATAGTGAATAGCATTACAAGGTTTGTCGAGATATGTGAAGAGTATGGATGGCTCAGTGACTACAGTTAACAAACAAACCTATATATAGTTGAAATGTGGATTTTGTCTTCTTTTAGGTTGTAGTAGTTTTTAAAGTTAGTGATACGTGTGTCATACAAAGAGACGGCAAACATACCGAATAATTATTAGTTTTATAAATAATAACAGTGACTACAGTTAACATTTAACAAACAAAGTTGAAGTGTGGATTTTGTCTACTTTTAGGTTCTAGGTTGTTTTTTAAGTTCGTGATAAGTAAGTCATACAAAGAGACGGCAAACATACCGAATAATTCTAAGTTTTATAAATAATTAATGTGTGTCGCGTAAGTGTTTTAATGTGGATACTGGATATATTGAACAACAAAATCAAAATCGGGTTTATGATACAGAAATGTGGTTTTCATATTAATCCGTGGGTTAAAATCGCGTTACAAATGTAAACATTGTTCTAATCCTTACAATGATAAAGAAATCATTAAAGTCGAATCACTTTTAGTCAAAGTAGTCCACAGTACTCCCGTATGCGACTTTAAATCCTATATATCGTTGGTCTTTACATGTGGAGAGTAACAAAAACTGTTGCCTAGCAGTGTTGAGAGAGGGAATGTTAATAATATGCTCGGAACCCATCATTATTAGTAATACAATCGAAATTAGCTCGCAAATTTGTGATTTTTTTTCCGATTCGTGACAATAGAAGCACTCTGTGTCGGTATCCATTGATGTTGATGTACATTCATTACAACTACACCATTTAAGATCACCTTTCCTGCCACTAAACTGTTTTATCTAGGCTTATTTTTCTTAATTTTTCTTGAGATTTTCCCTCTGTTCACTTTCTGTGTATGAAGGCTCGAAAATGAAGGGAGCTAATCCTAACATCCTGTACATAGAACAAACACTTTTCAACTGACCCGTCCCGTGCCCGATGGTATTGAATGGGCGGGCAGTGAGCGGCCGCATTCACTCGAGTTGATCGGTAGCGAAGCTCTGTACCCATCCAGCTACGTCACGAGTGGTGACGTCACGCACTATACAATTTCCACAATATTGGTCGTACCATGTTTAAATATTGACCGATTTCTTTAATTTTTTTTCTAAATTCCTAAAATAAATTTAGGTTTAACATAAGTAAGCAACAAGTCAATGTGAGAGTATGGCTTTAATAACCGATTGCACTTGCCCCCTCCATTTAAAGCCCTGCTCTTGAGTCTAGAGTCTCACCTAAATTCTTAAAGGTTTCTCCCTCTTTAACACCTTCCCCAAACGCATATACACCGGATTTCTTATAATAATCTTTCGTCTACTAAATCTTACGAATTTGCATTTCTCAACATTCAGATCCATCTCAATAATTTAAGACCAATCTCCTTACAATTCTAAATCCTCTTGTAAGATTTGAGAATCTATTGCATCTGCAGTTTCCAAAGCGGACTAGTAGGTATAAATATTACTTAATTAACTTAGGCTACCAGATAAAAATAAGTAGGGCATGAGCCAACTTACTGGTTACTAAGGGGGCATTCCGAAATTCGCTACAGTCGCCACAGCTGTAGCGACAATATGGCGGCTGTAGCGCTCGTAATTTCGGAATGGGCGCGGCGATTTTAGGCTGTGTTTACAAATGGCCGACGGTGAATGTGTCAACTAGCTTTTCATGAAATTATAGACTATTCTAGTTCCGACGACAAGGAAACACTAATTTTAATATTCAATATCGAGCTAGAATGTGGTACCTTTGTACTCTTTTGAGAATGTGGTACCTTTGTACTCTTTGAGCACTTTCAAACAAAATTTCAAGCATTTCGAAACTCGCTACGTGGCGATTTGTAGCGCCTTTAACCACCAATCACGTTCATCCATATACCCATAATGCCCCAAATCGCTACAAGGTGCTGGACGAAAAACCTCCAGCGAGTGTAGCGATCTGTGGCTGTGTGTTGTACTGTGTGGCATGGCGCTCCAAGCTCATTTCGGACTAGGCTAAGCGCTACAAAGCGCCACGTAGCGAGTTACGGAATGCGCCCTAAGAAGTTGTTAGACATACATACATAGTGTAAGATACAACTATGGGGCTGAGAGTACAGTAATTTATTTTGAAATACCAAGGCATGTCCATACAGACAGTAAAAGAAAGAAAGAAAGGTACCAGTTAAAAAAATATTTTTAGGCCATTATTATGAAAGGCATTATTGAACAAATACTGCTCAAATATCAGAATTCAGGTACATAATTATTATAAACTTACTAATGTAAGTAAATTACAGGCAAACCTAATTTTCTAGTTTTTTTTAAAGAAATTTCATTTAAAGAAACTTGTGTATTATGTTAAAAATAACATAGATACTTTAAAATAAAATACCTATATACTTGTGTGGTATTAATTTTAAAACGTATCTAGGTATTAGTAATAAATAATATTTTCTAGGTTCATTCAGGCAACACTAGTCACTGGCTGTAATGAAATGATGAATTTCACGTTTCTTAATCGGCCGTATATTCGATTTATACGCTAAGAAATGAAAATTACACAGTCGGTCTTGACAGACTTGTACTTAATGGCAGACTACGTCGGATAGCGAAGAATAATATTATCATGAAAGATTGCTTCGATCTTAACACCATAGCATAGCTTGCTGTAAAGAATGGTTTAATATTTTTTAAGCATTAGCTTCGGCATTGGCTACAAAAACTTCTCAACTAAAATAAGACTGATTTACACAAGAATATTTACAGACCATTATTACCATTATTAGCTTACTTTTGTGTTATACTGAAGAGCTAAGTTCGTGGTGTATTTATTCTTTCATTCAGTAATCCAATTCTCTCTCTCACAGAGAAAGCGGGTTCTGTCGTTGCGCTTATGCAGGGCTGCTCACATCCTCCATGTTAGTGCATGCGATGGATATGGATGTTGAAATCAATTTTACGTGTGCTTTTCCACTAAGAATGTGTTACGAGAATTCCAATCAGATATATGCGACAAACTTGTGGATATTATTGAGACTGAAAAGGCCTACAGTATTGCTGGCAGAACAACATTATCCCATGGATCTTGTACACTTGTATACTAATTTTAATGCATTAAAATGAGCTTGGTATACAAGTTAATAGTTATAATCCCCCACAAATACAAAAATTGTAAAAAAAACGACAGCCAAGCTCTCCTTAAAAAATATTCGGCTGTGAATGCTGTGAGATATAGAAGTTGAGCCAAGCATTTCATTCTTTCTCCCTAGTTTCACATTGAAAAGAAGTAAGAACATTTCGCCTGTTGACGAGCGCCAAGCCAACCATTTTCGTGGTAAAAAAAGTAAAATTTTAAACTCAAAATCATAAAAAAATTGCTTGGCCATTGAATTTGGTTCATTACGAGAACTCTAAAAAGTCAATGGTCAAGCAATTTTTTTTATTATTTGAGTATAAAAATTTTACTTTTTTACGACGAAAATGGTTGGCTTGGCGCTCGTCAACAGGCGAAACGACTTCTTTTCAATGCGAAACTTGGGAGAAAGAATGAAAAGCTTGGCTCAACTTTTTTATCTCACAGCATTCTCAGCCGAAAACGTTTGAAGGAGAGCTTGACTGCCGTTTTTTTTCCTTTTTTCACATTTTTGTTTATTACATCTTTCTGCTGTTTATCAAGGCGTGAATGATAGGCTTTGAATGATAATTTTTTTCAAGGAGTCTTATTTCTTCAAAAGTGGGTTGCTATGTCAGATATTCAGATATTGGCGGTTATTTTGAACTTGGACTTGGACACCGCTCATAGTATTGAATTTCTTACTTCTGTTGAGTTGTGCGCAGTTAGTTAGCTTTCTCTCTCTCTCTCTCTCTCTCTCTCTCTCTCTCTCTCTCTCTCTTGGATGGAAGATAAGGTTTCACTAGCCTTAATCCCGCCTTAAAATAAAGACGACAATCAATCAATCAATCAATCAATCAATCAATCAATCTCTCTCTCTCTCTCTCTCTCTCTCTCGCTGCTTTGATGTAGTGTATTCCACGTTTGAAACCTCTCAGTTGTAGCGTTTTCTTTGAATGATTAAATTTGGTAAGTTCAGATTTTTTTACATTTTTGGGCCCACGGTCCCCCAACTTTAGCCCCTTGTGTTTTTGACGCTAGATATTTATAATGGTTAGGGGCATGTTTAATTTCAAGTTGTACAAATTACCATGCCTCATTAGTTACGTGTTTTGATTATTATCCAAAATTTAGAATTTTTCCAATCCATGTTACACGATTTTGTTTTTGAAAGCAAAAGGCATTGCGTTCTCAGGTACATCTAAGTGTGGTGCAAGTTTCACAGTTCTAAGATGTACCGTTATCTCTGTAGCCTCTTATAACTTTCCTCGGAATTACCCATAGCTAGCCAGCTAGCCGAAAGGATTTCAACAGTGTTGATGAACTTTTTTAACACAGAACGGGTTTTCGGATCGGGGTGATTTTTTTTTGGCAGGATGGACCACATATCAGGTCATACACCGAGTTTCAAGATTGTAAATCTTTCGGGGCGGCGTGTGCAGATAGCTGAAAACCCCCCAACTCGGGTAGCTGTATACAGGGCTAAGTTCGCCGTCGCCTAAGCACAGTTGCGTGGCGCTTGGCTGCGGGCGAACTACCGTCGCCCTAGGACTGACAAAAAATCAAAATATGTAGTCTTAATCCTCTCAAATAAGAATTTTTGAAGGAAAAAATTGCGATTCCGCTGAATTTTTGCAGAGACCTTCCTTAAATGATACTCATGAACATACTAAAACTCCCCTACAATCGGACTGGAGCTTCGGCCGCCATATTGGAAAATGGCGGCCAAAAAGTGTTGGTTATCGAATATCTCCATATTGGTTGGAGATAGACAAAATGTTTCAATGGCAAAAATATTTCCCATTCAATTCCCTACAAAAAAGGTGTCTTCTATAGTTTTGGTAGGGGCAAAGGTTACGTCACAAAATCGTGGTTTATATGTTGCTCATTGGAGTACCAGCTAATTTCCTAATTTTCACGCCCAGCATCAAACAATGCCCGGTAAATCCGTAAGAAATCTATTGAATACAAAAGGACTTTTGTACGGGGTTCATGACAGCTTCCATTAGTATTTTTAGTATTATAAAATCAGGTCTGCGAAATCGGATTTTGCATTTACCCGGAATTTGGGTTTTTCCATTGTTGGTATTTCCTCAAAAAAGCCGTATCCAAAAAGCCGTATTTGACTGTCCATTATTAAGCACTAAATAGCTTTGGAGGAAAAATTCTTTCTATGCACACTGAAATGACTTAAATAATGATCCGATTACAACCAAAGTTTAAATCCAATATGGCTGCTAATTCCTTATATCCACAACATTAAGTGAATTATGTAACAAAAAGAGTGTAAAAATATCACGAAAACAGTATTCTTATTGTGAATATTAGGAATAGCAGCCATATTGGATTTAAACTTTGGTTGTAATTGGATCATTATTTAAGTCATTTCAATGTGCGTCGAAAGAATTTTTCCTCCAATGCTATTTAGTGCTTAATAATGGACAGTCAAATATGTCATTTTTTAGGAAATGCCAACAATGGAAAACCCAAATTCCGAGTAAATGCAAAATCCGATTTCGCAGACCTGATTTTTAAAAATACTAATGGAAGCTTTCATGAAACGTCAATATCAGATCTAATTTGACAAGATTATCTCCAAGGCTTCAAAGAATTTATTGGATGAGCGTAGCGAGCGAAGCGAAGATTCCATTTCACTACACTGGAGAAAAAAATCCGGAATGTTTTCTTCTTTCTTTCTTTCTTTCTTTCTTTCTTTCTTTCTTTCTTTCTTTCGTTCTTTCTTTCTTTCTTTCTTTCTTTCTTTCTTTCTTTCTTTCTTTCTTTCTTTCTTTCTTTCTTTCTTTCTTTCTTTCTTTCTTTCTTTCTTTCTTTCTTTCTTTTTTTTCTTTCTTTCTTTGCTTTTTTGTGTGTTTGTCCGCACGATTCCGGCTAAACCGATACTCCAATTGCGATGAAATATAATGGAGGCCTTCGAAATCTCTAAACTTAGAACTGCCACGTTTTTGAGCGCAATCGAAAAATTATTTCTCATTAAAATCGCAATTTTACGATTTTTTTCGATTTTTTAAAAAATTCTTCGACTTATAACACCTACATGCTTTATTCGATTGTTATGATTTTTCACAAAACCTTAATTTTATGAATTAATATATTTCTGTGAAATTTGAGCGCAATCGAAAAAAATTTTCTTATTTAAATCGCAATTTTACGTTTTTTTCGTTTTAAAAAACATACACTCATCCAACAACGCGCCTGAAAAAGCGTTTGCGAAGCTTCCTAGTAAATCCAAACAATCTTGAACGCAGAGATTATCTTTAATTTAGACGTAGCATTAAAAATCACAGAAGGAAAAAATGACAATCTTCTTATTCTTAAACTTTCTAAGCGTCTCACCTTGAATTGAGGAACAAAATGCTACTCGTCCACCGAGGTCAACCTGTCCACTAGGTATGGCATGTTGTGCTCCAAAGCGAACTCTATCAGAATCCGATATCCTTTTGGTTCGAAACGCAACATGTGCATTGGAAATTTCTAGTTATAAATATCGTTTTGAAACAAAATACAACATGTCAATAATAACCAATAAGAAAAGTTAAGAGAGTTTTTTTACTGTAAAAGCGACATTGTTCATTATATTGACTTGTTCTCTATTCGAACTACTTTTGCACAATTTTATGTTGTACATTTTCCTTAAAGAACATATTTTGCTAAACGAAT
>JAMZAV010004493.1:0-52747 GCA_024449915.1 Sweltsa coloradensis
GTCGTAAGTATTTTTGCTATTATTAGGTGCAATTTTATATCGTACGATCATTTTATACAATTGAAGGATATTAATTAGTGATAATCATCAACTTTTTTTGCAGGAAAGCGTAAATAGTGGTCGATAATTAACAAAAGCGTCAGTCCGCAGATTCCGCCCACATCGATTCGGCCTTGACCAGCCTGGCGGACGCAGTACGTTTCACTTGCAGTTCGTCCAATGCACTTGCAGGACCTCTTACACTTCAAATATATTAAATAAATACACTGTAGCCTACTTAAAATAATGCATAAGTGAATAAACTATTAAATAAAGAGCCTTGAGAGTTATTTGACCGTGCCGCGTCGAAAAAACCACTCCGCGGGACACTCACCTTGAGAGGATTTTTCATGCAGTTCTTCGAGGCGCGTAGATACGGGAACTTAATTATTTACACAAAAATTACATAAATAATGTTTCCTTTAATGGAAATAAGTTTGACGACAATATAGCTGTCTATTTAGTAAACCAGAATTATTATTTTGGAAGTATCTGTGAGCGTGAACCATCCGCGGACAGTCGGACACTCCCGTTGGACACTTCCCGTTTTTGGTGTTTCCACAGATCCTCCTTACACATAAAATATAATGAAGTAATAAGTTACAACATATACAAACTACTGAACATTCATAAAGTTAATATATTCTAGTATAATACAACAGCTCTGGGAAGAATTTTTTGGTGTGGAGGTACGAGAATTATCTCGCCGGCAGCTCTCCGTTTTCGGCGAGAATTTTCAGTTGCAGTTTCGTCGGATCGCTCTTGTACTGGGAAACTAGCCTATAATAAATATGTGTGCCCTACGGTAAATCACTTATAATTGAATAAAGAACTCAAATAATACACCTTAAATATATTTTCCACGGTCTACGTGTAGGTCCTAGGCCCAATCTTCTTGACCGAGGTAAGTAGGCCTCGGACTAGGCTAGCCTATGCCACCTAGGCCCTAGGCGACAAGCAAGTGCGGCAGTCGATCTTTACGCGATAATTTTTATTATTCCTAATATTTTTATTGTTTAGTATATTGTATTAATTAATCAAAACATAACAAAGTTACTGATTTGGCAAATTAGCGATATATTACGCAGCAATAAGCCACCTTGTTGTGATGACGTCTATAGCCAACGGAAAGTGGAAACTTGGGTCAAGGGCAATATAGCTCTCAGAGTGATCTTGTGCGAATTTTTAAACTACTTCTATATGTAACTGAATCAACTAATAAATATATTTTCAACGGGACTAATTAACTTTAATGTATATTAACGAAACTACAAGGGTTCAAAGTCAGCTGTAGAGAGCGCTGACAGCCGCAATTAGGTGTCCGCCAGAGGTTCCTCGCGCTGTCCGCCACTAGGTTCGGCCCGTCCGCAGGGCTGGTCAAATCGGCTGTTTCTCTTCCCTTGGCATATAATATAATTTTAGGCTTGGGATTGGCTACAGCGTTTGAAAACTAACCAATGAGAGTCGGAAGTGGATAGTCGAAATTTTAAGTCGATCTACAGGCAACATCGATTAAATCGACTTTGCGAGTGGGAGGGACGTCCGAAAAACCTTAACTGTCCGCACAGTGGTCATCCGGACACTAGCAGAGGCCTAGGCTAGGGCCTTACCCCTAGGGCCCTATACCAATTAGAAGTAGGATATAGCCCCTACCTTTGTGTATCCAATCCCTCCCCAACAATCCAATCAAAAAGGGACAGATCCATCCGACTACTCAATCAGTACTTTTCGGTTAGGACGGGACAACTATTTTAACACTGCAGTTTTGATGTAGAAGAAAAAAAGCAGGTAGGGGGAGGGACCGAAGCGAGTGTTTTAATATTGTAAAATTACGCGCTTCATCCCCCACCCCTCTAAACTATTTTTCCACTCATCCAATGGTCATGGGGAAGGACTTGAGCAGGTAGAGAAAATGAAAATACTGGTAGGGGCCTAGGGCCTAGAGCCTATGTGGATGCAGAGCTCAACGCTGGGCCTAGGCCAGGCCTAGCCGTAGGCCTAGGGCTAGGCCTACGCCAGAAGAATAATAAGAGCCGCTCAGGGCTTAGACTACTACGTTCATCGTCCATTATGTGATGGAAGTAGGTTAGGCCTAGATGTTTATAGTTAATGGCCCACACGTCAATGGCAAAAAAATAGGACCAGGAATACTAGTTGAAACCACTAAACAACGAAATTATTGGACACCAATTGACACAAACGTTCGGACGTCGTCTTCTTCTCTTCCGATGAGTGAGAAAAACGCTGAAGGTTGGAACGAGACTCACAGCCATCTAGATGACAAAGCCCGCGGTCCAAGGTGCTCGCAAGGCGCCCTTTTCCGTTTGAGGATAATATTAAACTAAATAGGCCTAGCCTAGGCCTACCCTTATTTCCCCCAAAAAATAAAAACATTGCAAACAGCAGCGTATCCAGCAATTGGAAATTAATTGTCTGGAGGAAGGTGGGGGGCCGGTGTAAAGTTCCAGTCTCTGCCAATTTCATTTGGTTTTTGTTTTTCCATTTCTTTGTCAATGTCTATCAATTACCACTCAGCTTACACTAGGCCATGGGGGTATGCCACTAGGCAATGACGTACATAAGCTTTGCGTAGCAAAGAGCCTCCGTTCGACCGCCATCATGAGCCAAAAAAGCTGCACGACTTTCCGTTGCCATGGTAAACCGTACTTTGTTATAATGTAATTTCCATCTACACTAATTATCGGATCAAAATAAAATTTAAAACATATTCGTGACCGGACGGACATTCTAAATGATTTGGCCATCTCAGATTTTGTCGCCGTGAGTTTTGAAAAAAAAACTTTCGATTAACTTAATGTAATTTTTTAACTTTTTGAACGATTTTGCCAAACAAAAACTAATGGCATTCAATCGAGAACAAAGCTTGCGGATGGTGAAAATTTCAACTCGATCCGAGCCTCCGTTCGAACGTTATCGGGAGACATAGGCCTACAAACAAAAAAACAAAAAACAAAAAAAACCCAGTGACAAATTTTTCCGGCAGAGTCAAATGGCACTAGGCCTAGCCTAGGAAAACGCCTTGTCCCGCCGCGTTGTTGGTGAGCGTAATTGGTGCATTGAGCTGCCAGTGGTTATGCGGGTTTTGTTGCTCTAAAGAAAAATCATAACTAGGAACGCTCAGTTGGACGCGTTGATAAGCGAGCACGTGCTATAGCTAGACCCACCCAAAGCACATTTTTTTTAAATTTTAAAATTTGCGAAAGTTCGCTGTCCACAGGGGCCCTGTTTCCGATGTTATTTATTATTGCCAAGGTATTTGGGTAAACCGTGTGTAAACCTTTACTTGTGGATAAAATCCACCGCCATCTAGAGGACCTTTACTCATTGGGAAAAATATTTAAACTCTTTGGTGACAAATAATAGGGCTGCTTCCTCGAAAGTATTTTGATTACTTCTAGGTGGCAGTGCATTAGAAACTTTTGCGCGTCTTTTTGTTGCCATGGCAAGTTACTTTTGTTATAATGTAAATTTTCCCTCTACACTACTTATCGGATCAAACTTAAATTAACATATTCGTGACCGGACGGACATTCTAATGATTTGGCTATCTCAGATTTTGTCGCCGGTTAGTTTGAAAAAAACTTTCGATTAACTTTAATGTAACTTTTTAAAATTTTTGAACGATTTTGCCAAAAACTAATTTGGCATTTAATCGAGAACAAAGCTTGCGGATGGTCAAAATTCAACTCGATCCCAGCCTCCGTTCGAACGTGATCGCGAGACATACAAACAAAAAAAAACAAAACAAAAAAAAAAACAAAACGAGTGACAAATTTTTCCGGCAGAGTCAAATGGAAACGCTCGCTTCGCTCGCTTAACTAAGTTGAAGATTTTTTTAAAATTAAATTAAATTGAATAAAAAATAAACTTTAATTTTTAATTTTTGTAATAAATCGTAATTTTAAAAAAGGAAAAAAATCGTAACCTAAAAAAGACTGCATCGTAACAGCTAGCCTCAACTAACCTCTCAAAACCCTGTAAATAAGAATACACCATGGTGTATTCTTATTTTCCTTGCAAGGAAAAGCCTCACATGTTATCACATAAATATAAGAAGTCTGGGAAAAAAGTAGAAGAATTAGAAATTTTTGTTGATTCCCGCGAAACGCGAAATCGATATTTTATGTATTTCGGAGCACTGGTTACAAGCAGGGGTGAAGAAGCTCTTCAAATTAATAACTTCACCATGGCTGCCAGCTTCGGCAGGGCTCGCAGTAAAGGAGGAGGAGTTTGTATCCTTATAAAGAAAAATAGTTTCTTGGGAAATTTTTACCTTCGAAAAGATATTTGTAAATGGCTAAAGAGAAAAAACTAGAACTATGCTCAGTGGAAATCACTAAAGCCTTACAATGCATAGTGATTATCTTTTAAACCGGGCCACCAGGAAGGAGTCACTCAAGTGGTTCTATAGCAAACTAATTCATTGCTACAGCAAGTAGCAACAGAAAAAAAAACCAGTGATTATCTGTGGAGACTAAAACATCGACATTCTAGAACAACGTAGCAAGAAACCCAACTTGAAGAACCGCAAGACTCGCAGGCTTCCGGTTACTAAACTACGAAGCTACTAGAATTACCAAATCCTCACAAACAGCCATAGACAATGTGTTAACTAACTCAAATGAGGTGAACTTCCTCGGAAATGTGGATCCGGGACTATCTGATCATGCAGGTCAATTAATTGAAGTCAATTTCATTGGCAAGAGGGGAAAGAGTAAAAATTGCACTAAGAGTCGAAGGAGATTCACCCCTCAAATTTTTTCCAACTTCTCAGCAAAACTGGCAGACCTAGACTGGGATGATGTTTACAATGTAGTACCGGGGGATATAAATTTAACAACTTCCTTCGTAAGTTCCTACCTATGTTCTGGAATGTTTTCCCAAACTCTTACCAAACCATCTCAGCAAATAAATAACAAGGAATGGTTGTCAAATGACATCAGAGAAATGGCAAAGACGAAAAGAGACATCTGGTACCTAGCAAAGAGAAATCCTGAAGGCCCCAGCATCCTTGGAACACAAACGCCTAACCAAGCTTCTCAGAAGAACAGTAATGCCCAGCCAAGAAAGCTTATCATCAAGCAACAATTGCAAGAGCTGACAACAAATCAGCAGCAACCTGGAACATTGTCAATCAAATCACCGGGAAGACTAAAAAGGATGCTCCAGAAAATTTCTCTTATAAATGAAAACGGAAAAAGAGTGACAAACCAGCTAGAAGTAGCAAGACTCTTGAACAGTTTCTTTGCTAAAGCAGTTGAAATGTTGTGAATGTACACACGGACACAAAGGATAAAAGCCTCGAATTGTTGCAAAACACACAAGCAACCAGACCCTGGCGGGGGCCTTGCAAATACCCACATTAACACCAAATGACATACTGACAGTTATAAGAAATATGAAACCTAAAACATCAACAGGTGGGATGAAGTACCAATGCTGGGATAAAGAAGTGTGCGCCCCAAATTGTGGAACCTCTTACGCACATTTTTACCACTCGTTTACCACCAGTCAGTTCCCCGAAAGAATGAAGTTACTGTCATAAAGCCAATTTATAAAAAGGTGAAAGAACGAATATGTCTAACTATCGCCCCATTGCACTGCCAACGGCATTCTCCAAAAATTGGAAACTTTTCCTTATCGTACTAGTTAAGCACTTGGAAAAAAACAACTTATTGTGTGTTTTAACAGCATGGCTTTAGAAAAAATCGCTCAACCACATCTGCTGTCCTTCGCGTGACACAGTGGCGTAGCTACCGCCCCCGAGCCCCCGCGGACTGCGGGGGGGCCCTGGCCTGACTGGGGCCCTCGGGGCCCCTGTTTAGGTTACAGAAGGCCCCTTCATCTTTCGAAATGAATTTTGAAGTAAAAAATCTCTCGCAGAACTTAACCCCAAAATTACATCTTTTGTAAAAAAATACGCATTAGTTCAAGTTGACAAAAAAGTAGAATGAACCGTGATAACCAATTTTACACATATTAACTTCAAAAAAAGCACACCTCTAAACAATTTGCACAATTTTGTCAAATCACCCGAGTTTTAACATGGCCAATCATCTGTGACATGACTACTGTCAGTTCTGTCAATCTTTTTTTTTAAATTTTTTAAAGAACTGAGTCGTATTAGTAAGATTCCCAAATTTCCCGATTCTTTTGAACGGGGATATTTACAAAATGCCTTTTCAGAGAAATCTGATTTCACATAGTATATAACGCGGTCAATTACACTAATAAATCATGACAACCCTTCTGTTGTCTGACAGAGGGATGTTTCGATGATGGCATGCAATTATTAGTTCATTGACATTTCATTCACACTTCAAGTGATCCTATGACAATGACTTCACACCCATTTTAATCAACATCATCAACATCATCAGTATTATCATAAGTAGGTAAGTGATTAGTTTTTAAATTTTTATTAAAAAGTGATGCAAGTAATCCACCCACTTTGTCGTTAGATTTGTTGATTGGTGTGTGTACGTAAATGTATGCAAGTTTAAAAATGTCTATTTTCTGGGGTGTTTTAATTTATCATTATTGGTGTTGATATTATTAATATAACATAATGGTTTTAGCCTTTTAGTGAACAAAATGTATTAGGCCATCAAACATAATGTAGGGCCCAAAAAATTTTCACCTACGGTGTTAATGCCTCCGGCGGCTGGGGCTTCGCCCCAGACCCCAGCTATTCCGCGCAAGTCGCGGGGGGGCCCAGGAATTGTTGCTACGCCACTGGCGGTGACAAATGCAGTGGAAGATGCTCTGGATCATAAACTGAGTGTAGGAGCAGTCTTTTTTGATTTAACCAAGGCTTTTGACACGGTAAACCATGCCACTCTTATAGAAAAACTTAAATTCTATGGAATCACAGGTCCCGAAAACAATTGGGTCAAGTCCTTTCTAACGGGAAGGAAGCAAAGTGTGCGGTTAGGAGACGGTAGCGGAGAAGCAAACTGGGAAAATTCCATTTATGGAATTCCCCAGGGGTCCATCCTTAGCCCCACGTTCTTCAGCATCTATGTCAACGATATGTCAAAAAATATACAACTAGGAACCAAAACCCAGTTTGCTGATGACTTTAGTGCTGTTCTGACTGGCGGTACCACTGACGAGTTAGAGCAAGCATTGCATCAAACAGCTATGGAGCTTGAACAATACTGTCATCCGAATAAAATTGTACTTAATATAAACAAGACTGTAGCCATTGCTTTTGCCACAAAGGGGGAGCAACCCCACCTGGAGGCCCCGGTCGAGGTCTCCACGGACGCCAAGTTTTTGGGTCCAATCATCGACTACAGGCTAAAGTGGAGTAGCCACATCGACTCACTATGTAAGAAGCTAAGCACAGCATGTTTCAGCATAAAAATCCTAATGAGACAGTGCACTGTGAAAAACGGTGAAAACTGCATACTTTGCTCTTCTCCAGTCCCATCTCCAATACGGAGTGCTGTTTTGGGGTGGTGCCTCCGATAGTATAAGGGTGTTTCGACTTCAAAAGCGAGCAATCCGATACATAGCTGCACTACAACCAACAGAATCTTGTCGAGCAGCCTTCAAAACTCTTGGTATCATGACACTTCCTGGTATTCATATTAAGGCCTTGGCCCTGTTCATTAGGGACAATCCCTTGCTGACGGTCACAGGAGCCGACGTTCATAACCATGATACTAGAACTGCAGGGAAAATATTCGTTGAGCGGCACAGGCTAAAGAAGCTGGACAAAACCCCACTCCACTTGGGTGTAAAAGTAACAAACTGTCTTCCAAGAGAGATCACACAGGCTCCGACGCGAGATGCTTTCAAGCGGAAGCTGAACGATTTTCTTGTTGACAAGGTCTTCTATAGTACCACTGACTTTATTTCAACATATTCTTAACAAACTTTTAAAAATTGACTTATTTTCAATATTCGGAAGCCTTGAGTGCTACCACATGAATCTGTATGAAATGCTTTTGAATAAATAATATATAAAAAAAAAAGTAAAATTGCGATTTTCATAAAAAATAATTATTCGATTGCGCTCAAATTTCACACGTATATATAAATTTATAAAATAAAGGTTCTGTGAAAAGATCTTTACAATCGGATAAAGCATGTAGGTGTTATAAGTCAAAGAATTGTTTTAAAAAATAAAAAAAACGTAAAATTTTGATTTTAATGAGAAATAATTTTTCGATTGCGCTCAAAAACGTGGCAGTTCTAAGTTCAGAGATTTCGAAGGTCTCCAGAAAATTTCATCGCAATTGGAGTATCGGTTTAGCCGGAATCGTGTTAACAAACAGCCAAAAATACAAAAAGAAAAAAAAAAAACATTCCGGATTTTTTTCTCCGGTGTAGTGAAATGGAACCTTCGCTTCGCTCGCTACGCTCGCTACGCTCATCCAACAAATTCAGTTCAGTTCAGTTTTATTAGCATCCATCTAGGTGCCCGTTAGGGCGCCGCAGCCAAGCCGTGATGCGCTACACACTCGGGCACCTTATACATCTAGGTGCCCGTTAGGGCACCGCAGCAAAGCCGCGGTGCGCTGCATACAGCAAGCAGAGTTGGGGTGATTTCGAGGTGTCACCCAGCCGTCATGAAACGTGGTGTGAACTTGAAAACTATCAAAATCAAGGGGATTTAGGTGTCCGACAACACATGCCAAATTTGGTTGGGGTACGAGCATTCCTTCTTGGTGAAAAAATGACTTGAAACATGCTCAAAATCACTTCAAGGATACTATCTAATTCGTCAGTTTCAATTGCCCAGCGATTCTGACCAAACGGGTGGGGCTACAATGTTCATATTTTACATGGACATTAAGGTAATAGTGATGTAATTTCCCTTTGAAAGAAAAAGTAAAAAAAAATTGCTGGAAGGCTTCCAAATAAAGGTTTTAAAATAAGCCTTATACAGGCATACAATCAACAAGTAACTATAGTTACCAGTACGTGACAATAATCGCATACATTGTATACAAAAAGCAAGTCTTTGGACCTCAATATTTTTTCATTCTATTGTTTATTGGTAATACCATAGCAATTAAATCGACTTTGATAAAATTATTATATTTTAACAAATAATTTTGCAATGGAACTTGAAAAAGTAATGAGATCCCACACATAACAAAAACTTGTAAAAATACATCCAAACCTTACACACTCAAAAGAAATGAGATCTAAAAAAAGGGCCAAGCTCATCAGCTACCCTTCCACATTTGTGCATTCTTAATTCATAGATAATTCATGTAAATACCATGTAAATAGTTCTTAACAATTGTACAGATCTTCCTCATTGACAACTTCAAATACTCGCATGTCTATATGACATGCATATGAGTGAACACTGTAGAAGGCTTACTTAAATAAAAATAAATAAAAATAAAATACAGTGTCCCGTAACAACATCCTTGAAAAGCTTGGCAAAATAGAATTTGTAACTATTAATTTAAACGTAATAGTTCATCCAAATTCTTTTTTTCTAATTAATTTTAACATCATGGTCATGCAAATTCTATTTTGCCAAGCTTTTTTTTTCGTTTAAAAAAACATACGCTCATCCACAACGCGCCTGAAAAAGCGTTTGCGAAGCTTCCTAGTAGAAAAATGTCTGTATAATATAAGAGATTCCAATGAAGCATGACATAGTTGCCTATAGGTTTTGCTCACTCAACGAGCAATGTAGAGAATATAATGTATAATATGTGATGTAAATGTATAATAACTAGGAAAACGCTTAAGTCCCGCCGCGTTGTTGGATGAGCGTCATTGGTGCATTGAGCTGCCATGTGTTATGCGGATTTTCTGTTGTTCTGTGAAAAAATTATTACTAAGTCGAAGAATTTATTTTAATTAAATTAAATTAAATAAAAAAAAATCTTTATTTTTTTTATTAATCGTAATTTTAAAAAAAGAAAAAAATCGTAAAATTGCGATTTTCATGAGAAATAATTTTCCGATTACGCTCAAAAACGTTGCAGTTCTAAGTTCAGAGATTTCGAAGGCCTCCATAAAATTTCATTGTAATTGGAGTATCGGTTTAGCCGGAATTGGCCGGAATCGTGTTAACAAACACACAATAATACATACAGAAAAAAATGAAAAACATTCCGGATTTTTTTCTCCAGTGTAGTGAAATGGAATCTTCGCTACGGTCATTCAATTAATAATGTAATTATTACTAGGAAGCTTCGCAAACGCTTTTTTTAGTCGCGTTGATGGATGAGCTTTTTAATAATAAAATGTTAATATTAATTTAAAATAATAACAACATATTAACACGGCCCATACAAAGCAATCATTAGGTATGTTGGATCTTTGATTGTTTGTAACTAGGCTGTGAGTAAAGTATAAAATCTCCTGTGAAGTTTTCATACAAGGCTGTGAGAAAGGTCTAAAATCCATCTATATTTTTGTGCTATTTGGGTGGATTCTGACCAAACGGGTGAGGCTACAACGTTCATATTTCACATGGACATTAAGGTAAGGGTGATGTATTGACTTTTGAAAGAAAAAGTTGAAAAAGTTAGCCAGAATCTATAGAAATAAAGGTTTTAATATTTAACAACTCAAAAAACTCAAATTAAAACCTTTATTTGTATAGATTCTGGCTAACATTTTCAACTACTACTACTTACTTACTACTACTACTGTTACTGTTAGCAAATATAAATTAAATGAAATATTGTCACTTTTATTGAGGGCCAAAGTTTGTTATTTTATATTTCCATTTATTTTTAAACGCCCTCTGACGTCACCAGCCTCTATGCCGTGAAATAATTTATGAATGTAATGAAAATACCTCACTCGTTTTCATTCTTATTACTAAAAAATTTAGGCCTCGGGAGACGATCGAAATAAAACACTTCCAAATCACGTTGAGTAAACAATTAAGTTATTAAATGTAATTCAAAATAAAGTAATAAATAATACAGTCAAATTTGGTATGTTAACACTTTAAAGTACTGTTAAGATTGCAATGAGTCGGCCACCTGCATGTGTCAACTCCATGGCTATAACATTCTCAAATCAGTCTTACCGTATTTACTCGCTTATAGGCCGTCCTCGAGTAAAGGCCGCACCCTTATTTTGACCATTCAGATTTTAAAGATTTGGATATAAATACTATTGATAAATGGCTTCACATAATGGCCGCACCCCACTTTTAGAACTTGACAATTTCAAATATACCCGAGGCCTATACTCGCATAAATACAGTAAGCATTAGGAAAAAACATTCACATCCTTGCAGTTAACGCTAATATGCATAAGCAAAACACAAGACAAAAACATGATCTCCATCTTAGCCAATGTTCTACAAACCTTGTCCAGAAAAACTCTGTTTATATAAATAAAATTCTCTACAACCTTGTTCCAAAAAAGAAATCAGTAATTTACCACAATATATTAACCCGAGAGTAGTCGCGCCCCTGTTTGTAACGTTAGTAGTCGCGCGCGGTCCTTTAGACCGCATTATTTATTATGGGCTAATAACGTTAGGATGACGTTTTGATTACGAATATAAGGTAATTTATAATATATGTAACAGCATACCTGGTTATATTAATCAATTGTCAATCAATAATCAATAAATAATCAATCAATAATCAATCAAACACAGAAAAGTAGCAAACCTACAAAAAGGTATAAAAATATGTTTTGAAACACCCTGTAGTTTGTATTATTAGTAAACCAAGACAGTAATATTATGCCAACACTGTATGTTGAAGAATAATCAACCTACAATAACAAAATACATGTCTCATAATAGTTATTGAGTATGCATATTTTTGCCTCCCTTAGTAGTCGCGCAGCGGTCGAAAAGACCGAGCAACCAAACAGGACCTCTCATCTGAGATGAAGTTCTGCAGAAAACTGAATCGCGTATTGCACACTGGCTTCACAAATCTATTTTGGGAAGGTAGGCGGAACTAGACAAGCCACGCATGCGCGCTGTGCAAATACCAACTGTTGAAAAAAAAAGTCGGTCTAAAAGACCACACGCGACTACTCTCGGGTTAAATTCAAATCTGAACTGACAAAATTGTTATCACAAAAAGTTTACTACAGTGTAAATGACTTTATTAGTCAGGTTCACTATGTCGTAAAAACGACTTTCGTAGGATTTTTTTGGAGATTAGCAAAGTGCCATATTTTTGGAAAGCTTGAAACGTCAGGAATTCAAAAATCCATGTTTACATTTGCTCAGATGTTCGTATGGCCGCCATTTTGGCTAATCAAAATGGCCGCCCGAAAATATTAATTTAACTATATCTCGGCTTCCAAGTGACATAGAAAGTTCATATAAAATGCTCTTACTATGTTTTAACACCAAGAATATTAAAATCAAAGTTAAAATTTGTAAATATGCAGCACGGCTGCCATTTTGAATTTAAACTATGGCTGACCCTAAAATACAAATTTCACTATAATTATAAGCTTCCAATTGACATAGAGAGTTCATGTTAGTTGTTACTACAATGTGTTTACACCAGCAATATATTATTAAATGTTTACATTTGCAAAGATGCCTCTATGGTCGTTTTTTTGGACTTTAAAAATGGCCGACCAGAAATAAAACTTGCTTGATAGCTCGACATGTAACTGTCTAAGAACGTTGGTGAAAAAGGCTCTTAATTTGAGTTAATATCATTAATAACCATCAATCCCTACTAAAAATTGCTTACATGCCCATATCGCCGCCATTTTGGATTTTAAAATGACCACCGTCAAACGAGAATTTCATGATATTTCGGCTTCCAAGTGACATAGAAGGTAAATGTTAGATTCTTCTTGTATGTTATAACATCAGGAAGGTGAAATTTATATTTAAATTTGCAGACAAGTCAATTGTGTTGCTATGGCCGCCATTTTGGATTTTAAAATGGCGTCCGATAGTAGGAATAATTTGAATTTTAGCTTTTATTTGTTTTTGATAGATGATTTAACATGCAGTTTTTACATAAGAATAAATTAATTTATCTTTTCATTTGCACAAATCATTTAGGTTGGTGCTACATGATGTGAATAGGGCTTAGAGAAATTGGATCGTTTACGAAGAGCAGACAGTGGCCCAATTACCGACTTGCAGCAACGTCTGTCCTATTGCTGTTGAAAGGGACATGTTGTACAAGTTCATCACAAATGCATGTGTACCACAAGAGTGTGTTCAGAATATCTTGAATGCTGATGAAACTGGTTAGAAACTTTATTAAAGCTACGTCCCTGAACGCATCAATGGAGATGTCAGCCTGTGGGCCCCAGTCAAAAAAAGAACAAGATGTACATGTCTGGAAGCAAAACAGCAATTGATAAAGCTTTGTAACTAGACAGTTGACCTGCGACTGCGATATACCAAAAATCTATATGATCACCTGATGGTTTTGAGCTGATCCAACAGAGATATATTGACCAAAAGAATGCTGTTGGTAACTTTGAGTTTAAATTAACTCCGAGAGCACTTTTTGCTCCAGATGGGTCAATGTTTCCACGTAATGACAAATCTAAGCTGATACAATATCTTCAGAAGTTGGCAAATACTGACGAAAGCAATGGGCAGACAGAAACTCCAGGAACCAGTGTGCAACGACCCTTTTCATCAACAAATCCGAGAATCACCGTTGTTGACGGAATGGTTCTTCTCCAGAAAATGACGGGAAAAGTAGGTATACTCAAAACAGTAAGAAATCTTGCACAAAGTTTCAACGACAGGATTACGAATTTGATATCAATGAACTGATATTCTTCACTCCTGATACAGATATTTTGGTTCTGGCTCTCGCAAACTATGACAAGCTGTGCAAAAAACGCTACACTCGATGGTATCTGGTATGGTGGACATAGAACCAATCAGGAGAGCTTTAGGCACGGACAAAGCGCAAGCTTTATACCTATATTCCACGCGTTCACTGAAGCGGACAACGTTGGGAAGTTCTCAGGAATAGGTTACACCAAATGGTTTCAACTGTACTTGAACGCTGATGAAACCGTCCATGGAAGGTGATCTTCAGTAGGAGGTGAAAGACGAACTGGGAAACTTTGTTTGCTCAATGTACTGTCCGAAAAGTCTCTACATCAGAAGCATACCTGATCTAAGTTGACATCTGTTCTGCAAACAACTCGCAGAATGAGAAAGCAACAAGTTACTACCTACATTTTTTGCACTCGAAGAACACATCAAGCGCGTGCAGATACAAAGCCAGGTATGGTGTCAAGCCACAGTCATGCAGCAACAGCTTATTGACCCCTCAAAATTCAGTTACTGTAAGGATACAGATGGAGATGCTGCCATCAGTTACTACAAATGTTCTTCAGCACCACAGGCTATCATCGAGTTGGTCAGATGCCAATGCAAAACCAATTGCTCCACGCAAGATGTTCATATAGAGAAAGAATAACTTACCATGTACAGAACTTTGATTGTGGGACACCGAATGCGAAAATGACGATGACGGCAGCATTGTTATTGCTGACAGTGACAGTGATGAAGATGAGGTCTAGTGTAATGAAGATAAAGAAGATAATGTTTTCTCAATGCAAATAATTTCATAATTTCACATATACTTAAAATATAATTCATAGCTTTTAACTTCTGAAAAGTATGACTGTAAAAATACTGCGATCAGTACCTTACATTTCATTCTCCTTACTTTTGTGCTACAAATAAATTCAATTACCACTAAACTACTAAAAATTAGCTACTACTACTACTACTAGTATTTTATATTAATCCAATCATTTGTAAATTCCAGTAGTCCGACAAAATGAAATCATCACTTTAAATGAACTGTGCAAAATATGTAAACTTCAAGATTCCTTTTCTTGATGTTGAAACATATGCTTGTTCTTTAAAATTTTGATGATAAAGGGAGGCCATTTTTAATTCAAAGTGCCAGCTTCAGAGTAATCTATGTAGATGCAGGCGTAGATTAATATATTCCAGTTTTTAAAACGTACAAAGAGAGATTTACGTTATTCTTACGTATCGGACGCCATTTTAAAATCCAAAATGGCGGCCATAGCAACACAATTGACTTGTCTGCAAATTTAAATATAAATTTCATCTTCCTGATGTTATAACATAGAAGAAGAATTTTACATTAACCTTCTATGTCACTTGGAAGCCGAGATATCATGAAATTCTCGTTTGACGGTGGTCATTTTAAAATCCAAAATGGCGGCGATATGGGCATGTAAGCAATTTTTAGTAGGGATTTATGGTTATTTATGATATTAACTCAAATTAAGAGCCTTTTTTCACCAACGTTCTTAGACAATTACATGTCGAGCTATCAAGCAAGTTTTATTTCTGGTCGACAATTTTTAAAGTTAAAAAAAAACGACCATAGAGGCATCTATGCAAATGTAAACATTTAATAATATATTGCTGGTGTAAATACATTGTAGTAACAACTAACATGAACTCTCTATGTCAATTGGAAGCTTAATTATAGTGAAATTTGTATTTTAGGGTCAGCTATAGTTTAAATTCAAAATGGCAGCCGTGCTGCATATTTACAAATTTTAACTTTGATTTTAATATTTTTGGTGTTAAAACATAGTAAGAGCATTTTATATGAACTTCCTATGTCACTTGGAAGCCGAGATATAGTTAAATTAATATTTTCGGGCGGCCATTTTGATTATCCAAAATGGCGGCTAAATGAACATCTGAGCAAATGTAAACATGGATTTTTGAATTCCTGACGTTTCAAGCTTTCCAAAAATATGGCACTTTGCTAATCTCCAAAAAAATCCCACGAAAATACATAGTGAACCTGACTATATTACAGAAACTGACCAACCGTAATGATAAAAATCAGTTTATTGTTAATGGTACAATATCTTAAATTTGCAAATTAATGTTCTTCTTATAACTTCATTTTTATCCAAGTTACTGTACCAAATAATGTAATAATTTTAAGTACCACACCATTGACTTTTGGCAGTGGGCCTATGTATTAAGGCTATTCGACCGCGTTTTTCTATTTTCCAAAATATACTACCAAGTCAAAATATAGTGAATGGCTTTAAAACCTGGCTATTTTAGAAAATCAAAACTATTTTTTTCAAATTTTTCTTATCCGGTAAACGGCCAATATCGCCACCTCAAAATAATTCCAAACTTCAATTCGCCAGGGCACACTATTCAACGTAGGGTGTTGTGCTTTTGTGACATTCATTTTCAACTGGTTTTTCTATAGGCTGAATAAGAGAGAAAATATTTTTTTAAACAATTGTCGTTCCTGCGAATTTTTTTGTTTGGCGGTACAAATCGGTACAAAATATCGCCAAACGAAAAAATTCACAGGAAAGACAATTGTTAAAAAAAACATTTTCTCTCAGTCCGTCCATAGAAAACCAGTTAAAAATGAATGTCACAAAAGCACAACACCCTACGTCGAATGGTGTGCCCTGGCGAATTGAAGTTTGAAATTATTTTGAGGTGGCCATATTGGCCGTGTACCGGATCAGAAAAATTTGAAAAAAATAGTTTTGATTTTCTAAAATAGCCAGGTTTCAAAGCCATTCACTATATTTTGACTTGGTAGCGTATTTTGGAAAATAGAAAAACGCGGTTGAATAGCCTTAATATGAGAGACAATGTGATGAAAGATTACTGACATGGCCATGATGGCATTTTATTTTTAGTAGGTACTATATACTATAGGCTATATACTATTTTGTAAAATATATTACGTTTAATACTTATGTAAGAACTAGTGTAAAGCAAAAATGGACTACAGGGTGAAAACGGTTAGAAACTGTAACTATGTATTGTTACTTGTCCTTAATAAATAAACGAGGTAAACGCCAAAGTCGTAGTTAGACGAGTGAGCAAGTCAAGTGTTGAGTACCCGGGAACATTTGCATTTAAGTTTGATCATTATATTCGTATAAATAATAGGGTTTTTAAGTTTAGTTGGTATTAAGGCGCCTCAACTGTATGGTCATAATGCGCCACTCTAGCCTATGATAGGCTAAGGAGGCCTAAGGTAGGGGGAAGAAAAGTAATGTTACCGGGTACTCAACACAAGGCTCACTCACTCATTTAACAACGACTTTGGTGTTTTCCTAGTAGGCTAGAGTAGCGTATTATGGCCTTACAGTTGACGTGCCCTTATACCAACTAAACTTAAAAAAAACATTATTTATCCGAATATAATTATCAAACTTAAATGCAAATGTTCCCGGGTACTCAACACATGACTCGCTCACTCGTCTAACAACGACTTTGGCGTTTCCCTAGTCTAGTTGGCTAAATCGCCTTTATAGCCGAAATGTGGGAGACATGGGTTCAATCCCCTGGTCGGGAAAGATTTTGTAATTTCTGGATTGAATTTTAAAAATTATTAATCATATTTTGAAATGTATATAACGCAGTGTAGTCCATCATCTGTGACAATACTATGGAAAACATAGCCAGTACGAAATACGTGAAAATATTGCAAGGTTTACTCAATCTACGAGCGGAATTTGGGGGTACCTCGATGTGCAGCATTTGATAAACCTAGGGCACGGCATTTCACAGTCAGGTAAATAACAAACAAAACATATTTTTTCTAAATCAAAACCATTGTCGTTAAATAATTTCTACACATTGGCAGCCTATTTTTCAATTTATTATTTCTTGTAGGTTTAAATCGCAATGGATCTAGCTAATTTTGTTAGCAGTTCTCAGTAAACTCGTACCGGATGTCTGTTTAAAATTTCAGCGCAATCTGTTCAGCGGTTCGGCTGATTTTCGACGTACACATACATACACACTTGTACAGAATAACAGAATGAGGGCCGTTTGAGTTGAATGGTACCACTTTGTTCGCTGCGCTCACTTGTTTAATAAATAAGAAACGACCGAAAGTTACACTTCTAATACCGAGACTGAGAATGAGAATAGACTGAGACTTGAATTTTGCACTCAGACTTGGTCGCTCTGATTTAAAGTCCCCCACTGGAAATCAGTAATATAACTGAGTGGGTAGACTCTAAATACAATTTATTGATTTATTTATTTAGAATAAGAATATAGTTCAGACACATCCTTAGTTGTACTGATTTTTAATAAATATAGGACAAAAACTAGTGAAATAATATATTATTTACATGTTCAAAGAGTAAATCTTATCATATTAGAAAAACAATATATCAAAATGTGCTTTTATAACTAAGATAATCTCCAAAAACAAACTATTTTATTAATAATAACGTGATTGGTGGGATGGATTGGTATCATGAAGGCTGGTGACGTAGTGCCCCTTTTTTTCTGCCAAAATATTAAAAAAAACTTAAACTTAATTTTATGAATGAAAATATTTTCACAACAACCAAATTAAGTTATTTTTGTGTTAAGGAAAGCTGTCTGAAGTTAGTAGAACTATAAAATATGTTTATGCAAATTCCCTATTAGGAAGGAATTACTCATTTGGTATTTTTCACATCTAGCTATTTGTTTGGCCAGGAAGCCTCTGATGCACATTTGTGCATACATGTCAAGAAAAGAATACATGGACAGCCCGTCATAGAAATACGATGCACAGGAGGGCAGTGACCCCCCTCTCCTCCCTCTGGCAACATCTCTGTATAGGTTACCAGCTACCTTACTCTACTCGAGTACAAAATTATATTGTCTTTTTAAGTTAGTTGGCCTTTTCCCATTAAAACTAACAATTTATATAATAAGTGTTTAACAATACTATTGTTACCGAAGACATTCCATTCAATATAATATCGAAAATACATATTTATTTAGTTTTAATAACAATATCTAATCCAACCACGGCAAAAATAAATCCAAGTACATTAATCAAATTAGAGCATTCCTTTTGAATCTCAAAGCTACTATTCAATCATACATGAACTAGTATCTTATCTTTTTTTTTTTACAAGGAAGGCTTATTTGCTGTGATGAGCAGAGTAAAAGAGGTATTTGATAACCATAGAAGAAGCTAAAAAAAAAGTAAAAACTGGAGGAGATGTCTATAGACACCTCGCTGCCAAGTCTCCGAGCCCGCACATGAATAGTTCATAGACGTACTCATGGTTTATTCACGGTACAATGGGGGTGACATCTATTGTCGTTAAGCTATACACAACAGAATACTAGACTATGTTTAACAAAAAAATTGGTAACCTAGGAACAAAAAAGTGAACTTCTAAGTGTTTGAGCAAGTGGTGAAAACGATAGGTGTATGTACACAAGCCGTAGAATAGAGAGTAGAGGAATAGTCAATAGACTATGATATTTTGGTGATAATATACTACAGTGAAAATGTGTTACATTTTTCGCTTTCTTACAAAGAGAATGAGTGTACTCTGGTAATATTACGATGACAATTATTACAGATTCAGTGAATGATACAAGCCAAGCCAATGTGTTGTGCCAAGAGCACTAAAATAAATCCCCACTACCAGTGCCACTTTGCCCCCAGAAAATACTTTTCTTTTAACAGTAAAGCAGTGTACATAAAGATGTAACTAGATCACATTTTGTGACTAGGTTTTTTAAGCATATCCAGTGAAAAAGCATATTTATTATTTAATATTTACAGATACTGTAGATCGAGTACATATTCTACTGGTTGCCTATATCAAGCATAATGGCATCATAGGCCAAATGTGGGCATTTGAGAAGTTCTCACTGAAGTTCACTTTGTTGCCAAATGCCAATGAATGGAACAGATTGCCAGCATACCCTAAAACTTAAAACTAAAACATTATCATCAAACCAATTCATGCACAAAATTCGAACATATATTCCTCCACGTGTCAACTGAAATCAGCTTGTTTTGTGCAAATGTGTGTTTGAATTGCATTACTTTGAAAATATTTAATTATATTATAGTATTATGTAATTGTTAGTTGTTTTTCTTTATGTGAGTTATGTTAGTAAGGCAGTCGGACACCACATGTGATTTGGGCTTGAAGCCCTCTTCTGGAGTCAATAGCTTTTAGTACTTTTAAGAAGTAAAATTAAACTAAACTTACTTTAAAACTATAGGCCCAGAGATTCAAAACTTTATTAAAACGATGAATATCAAATCGGCAACTCTAAATCTAGTCATATGTATGAATGCATTATAATTTATACTGTGTGATTAACTGATTATAGTAGGCCTATAAGTAATAATTCTACTGAATTTAGGTACAACATAACTACTAATCCCTTTGATGGTTGCTGTACATTATTGTATTTATTGCCCAATAAACTATAACTAGACTATATATATAACAATAATAAATAATGATATTAATATAACATGCACTTGTTTCATACAAGAACTGAAGAACATAATTAAATGTAAGTAAAAGTGCTTTATACTAAATGCTGCATAAAATCAAAAGCCAGCCCTATTCAAATGGAGGGCCAAGAATCGTAGGTCTACAGAACAGAAATTTTACTTGAATTTCAGCCGCCACCGTCAAACAATTCCAAATTGACAAATTACCTATAATTATCAATACAAATTTATTATGCAAACACATGGATATTGAAGACTAATACCGAATACGATGATAAGCTTAAAAGTTTAAACGTAAATTTTACAAGTACAGATGTTTGCTTTATTAAATTAATGCATTTATTTACCCCTATGTCTGGCATTATGTCAGTTAGTTAGTATTAATTAGTTACATTTACATATTCACTTAAAAAATATTTCAACTTCCTCAATTGGGTTGGCTGGATAGAATAGGGAAAGAACAGGCAGCAGGATGCATTTAACAAGTGACGATGATGGCCCAGGAGAAGCTAAATGCTTACTAATGCTCAAAGGTTCTGACACCTATGTGACTTTACAAGGTTCACGAATCACGTTTCTCAATTTGGTTAAGGCGGCAAAACATTATTTAGAATTACTCCCTTAGTCCGAGTACTTACAAATAGTAAATTGTAACATTAGTAATATTGTATGTCGATAAGTGTTTAAGACTGTCGAGTGTTGATAAAAAGAAGAGAACTGTAATTTGGTGTTGATTTTTTATTTGGAAAATAAAAATTTGTGTCAACATCAAACCAATAATAATTAGGCCCTACTATATCCTAAAAGTATATTGTATAAATTAGTATCTATATTCTAAAATGCTGCGAGTTATGCTAAATGATAACGGGTATTCATGAGAATCAATTTTCCAGAGTTAACATCTCACTGACACAAGGAACATTTACATGTTCAATATCAATTTCAATTTGGCTTAGTTGATGAACTAGCCTCGTTTTCTTCATTCTGATCTCTTAATGCTACTCTATAATCATCTACAACTGCTTTTCCAGTTTGCTTAGCTGTTAGTTTAACTAATCCTTTGGGAGTGAAATATTTAGCGCTGTTGGTAGCAGTGATTACATTTCCAACCGTATAAAGAGTATCACCAGTGACTTGCCCTGCTGAATGGCCATATTTGTGTTCAACAATTTTTACAGTGTTGTTGGTAAGACTAGAAGCCAATATAGCAGAAGAGTTTTCCAGACCAGTGTACACTGTTCCGAATCCCTCGACAGCTCCTGCGGCAATTTGCAAAGCACCGCTCATTGTCTGGGCTGCCTCAGGCTCACTAAGACTCGTAGTGCTCGATAGTAAACGTGCACCTTGCTGCTGTATATGCGGTGCCAGGTACTTTCCTAGGGCCATGGTAGCCCAACCTATTTTAGCAGCTGGAAAAGCAACATTTCACAAAAATGTGTGATAAATTATTTTCATTTCAAATATTCCCACAACAAAATTACCAAAATTTAATTATACAGTTATAGATTAGTAATCTTATAGTTATCTCACCTACAAACGTAGTTACAGTGACTGCTGTGCTAGAAACGTCTTTTGCAATTTGCATTCCCTGGCTCACAGAGGGAGGAATATAGCTTGGATTTGATTGAGGATTGAGATTCTGTATGAGTCTTGGTGTGTTTAGATTCATATATCCACTAGCTTTTTCTGCACCTTTGACAAGTCCTTGAGATATAAATTGAGCACCTAAAAACAAGAACATAAGGAGTAGCTTTTTGTTTTTCTTTCTTTCTTTCTTTCTTTCTTTCCCTTTTTTATATTAAGGTCATTAATTTCATTTATAGTAATATCCATTTTGAATTTTTTACCAAAATTATTGTCTATATTTCCCCGGTGGAGGCACTTTTTTAATTTGTCTATAGTACCAACATAACAGTGTCATTGATGCCTACTATAATACCAAGGTTAAACCTAATATAAGAAGTAACAAGCATTAATAAGTATTTGTTTTTTTCATAATTCACAAATCATACTTCACACTTCATTTCATTTTTTCATAATCTGGTACCAATTTTATTGGATGAGCGAAGCAAAGACTTCAATTTCACTGACCCCCCAAAAAATTTAGCTCGGGTGTTTTTTTTTTTTTTTTTTTTTTTTTTTGTTTTTTTGTCTGTTTGTTAACTCTCTCCCAGGCAAACGGCATATCCGATCTTGATGAAAATTTGACAGGACCTTCGAAATCTCTGAACTTAGAGGTGTATTGTTTTTGGGTACAATCGAAGAAATATTTCTCATGAATATCGTACTTTTACGATTTTTTTCGATTTTTTGTGCGATATTTTCGTGCCATTTGGGCCAATTCTGACCAAACGGGTGGGGCTACAACGTTCATGTTATACATGGACATTGAGGTTATGATGATGTAGTACATTTTAAAGAAAAAGTTGAAAAAGTTAGCCAGAATCTATAGAAAAAAAGCTTTTAATATAAGTTTTTTGATTTTTTGTGCGATATTTTCGTGCCATTTGGTCCAATTCTGACCAAACGGGTGGGGCTACAACGTTCATATTATACATGGACATTAAGGTTATGGTGATGTATTACCTTTTAAAAGAAAAAGTTGAAAAAGTTAGCCAGAATTCATAGAAATAAAGCTTTTAATATAAGTTTTTTACGGTAAATAATAAAATATGACAATAAACAATAGAAACTTGACAACATAGTCACTACAATGCTTAGGCAACAAAACAAAGCACTTGCAAAAGTAAAGATATCCCACGCAAACTAAAAACTTTAAAAGCTCATCCATCAACGCGGCGGGACTTTAGCGTTTTCCTAGTTAAATGTAATTTGTAAAATGTAAATTTATTTTTATTTTTGTTATTCTGTGTCCTAAGGCAACCTTAATGTAAGACAGAAGAGCTTTGTTTATAATAAAATAAAGTTGTAGTACTACTATATATATATATATTATACACACATTGTTGTTGCAATTGTTGTATTTCTAGCTTTACTTAACTAGAGCCTGCCTAGTCAGCTTCGCAAACGCTTTTTCAGGCGCGTTGTTGGATGAGCGTATTTTTTGAAAAACGAAAAGCGTAAAATTCCGATTTTCACGAGAAAATAATTTTTTGATTACGCTCAAATTTAACACGAATATATTAATTCATAAAATAAAGGTTCTGTGAAAAAATCATTACAATCGAATAAAGCATGTAGATATTACGTCGAAGAAATGTTTTAAAAATTAAAAAATCGTAAAACTGCGATTTTTATGAGAAATAATTTTTCGATTGAACTCAAAAACGTGGCAGTTCTAACTTCAGAGATTTTGAAACCCTCCATAAAATTTCATCGCAATTGGCGTATCGGTTTAGCCAGAATCGTGTTGACAAACACACAAAAATACATTAAAAAAAGAAAACATTCCGGATTTTTTTCTCCAGTATAGTGAAATAGAATTTTCGCTTTGCTCATCCAATTATGTAACTAGGAAAACGCTTAAGTCCCGCCGCGTTGTTGGATGAGCGTAATTGGTGCATTGAGCTGCCATGTGTTATGCGGATTTTCTGTTGTTCTGTGAAAAAATCATTACTAAGTTGAAGATTTTTAAAAAATTAATTTAAATTAAATAAAAGAATAAACTTTAATTTTTAATTTTTTAATTAATCGTAATTTTAAAAAAGAAAAAAAATCGTAAAATTGCGATTTTCATATAAAAAAAATTATTCGATTGCGCTCAAATTTCACACAAATATATAAATTCATAAAATTAAGGTTCTGTGAAAAAATTATTACAATTGGATAAAGCATGTAGATAAGTCGAAGAAATTTTTAAAAATCAAAAAAAATCGTAAAATTACGATATTCATGAGAAATAATTTTTCGATTGACGTGGCAGTTCTAAGTTCAGAGATTTCAAAGGCCTCCATAAAATTTCATTGCAATTGGAGTATCGGTTTAGCCGAATCGTGCTGACAAACACACAATAATACAAAAAGAAAAAAAAAACATTCCGGATTTTTTTCTCCAGTGTAGTGAAATGGAATCTTCGCTTCGCTCGCTACGCTCGCTACGCTCATCCAAATAAGATTTATTTAGTTGTCCTCCTTTGTAAATCAGTTTTTTAAAACTGAATAGGATAGACGTTAAATAAATAAAAATATAAGAAGTCGACTTCAGTTTAATGTTGGCGGTGTATTTTTTTCCAATTGATTTACATAAACATTACCTTTTACAAGACCCTGGGAGATGGAGAAACTAAAGCCATCTCCACTGTGAAGTGCAGAGGGTTTTGGCTGAGTCACAATGCAATGTAGGATGTCATTTAAAATTTCATACAGGTAGGCATCAGCTTCATCTGGTAAAATAAGGCCTACTGCTGAGCCACTGGTTTCAGAGTGTACATCAGGCAAAATGAAAGCTCCATATTCGGTTCGATAACAAGGAGATACGCCAGGGAACAATGGGTAAATCCATTCTCCAACTTGTAGATAAGCTTGAGGTCTATTTTGCACTCCTCCATCTACGAACAATAAACTCATACATCAATGAAACAAGATAAACTTAGCATAGTACTAGTACAATTGAAGTGAGAGTAAGAAGAAGAGTAAGATTATTCATGCAATTTGGAATGTGCTAATACTTTAAATCAAACTTTGGAAGGTGGACGTACCCTTCTCCTGCCAAACACGGAAGGTGTGGCTGGAGAGAAGGTGTCTGGGAGCTGTTTTCAGCACTTCAGGCCTACTTTTTTTGTAATATTGCTTTTGGTTGAGTGTGAGAAGTTTAAATTTTGTTAACAGGATGTCTACAAATTTTCCACTACAAAATTCCCTGACTTTTCTGGTTTTCTAGATGGAAAATTAAATTTTTTCAGGCTGCAAATTTGGCTTTCCCGCACATTTAAATGGAGGAAAAATTGATTATAAATTCAATATCGATTTAGGTGGAAATTTTAAACACCAGACAAGGCAAAATAATTTAAGAATTGTTTTTTAAAATTAAAATTGAGAATTTTTATTTTCAGCAACAAAAAAGCTATTAAAATTACTAAAATATTGATTTTTTTACATTTCTAGTAAAATTAAGCCTACATTAGACGGTTCAATGGTCCATTCAAGTTTCCTTCAATTAAAGGTCAAAACAAACTCAATCTGAAGGATGTATTGCTGGATTTTATAATCTTTGCACATTTTGATTCTGTTTTCTCCTTGAATTCAAGGATCACTAAAATCATTGAATAATAATAATAATAATAATAATAATAATAATAATAATAATAATAATAATAATAATAATAACAATAATAATTTTTATTTATTTTTTATTGGAATACATATCTCTTATTCATTTTTTTATCAAACAAGTTCGGCCATCCACAAGCTGCACAGGACAGCTTAACTGTGGAATATGTTACATTTAAAAAAATCATGCATGTGAAATAATGATTTTTAACTAATTCAATATTTCAAAATTCTAGATAGCAATACAATAATTAGTGAAGTAACAGTAAGTAACAGTAAGCAGTGAATGACTCAGCGTGTAATAAAAAATAAAATAAAAATAAAAATATATAACACTAAAATAAAAGATTAAAATAGTAGATAAAAACAAGTAATTAATGTGCAAATTAAATACTTATACCAGCCAAAAACATTTTTTGTGAAGCAACAGTTTGCAGATAATACAGTGAATAAACATTGAATAGAACAGATATAGAACAGTGAAATATTAGAGCAAGCGAACGTAGCCAGAAGCGAGCTAACTGCGCAAACCACCATACTAAACAAAAAGCTAGAGCAATAGAGGGGGTCGTGAAAGCTATTCAAGACTCTCAAACAATAACCTCGCAGGAACTGGACAGTAATATACGATTAGAGATTACTCAAATCAATGCGGCATTGTCGAGCGAGACCACGAGGGCGGAACAAGTGGACCAGCGGCGGCAGCTACAGCTGGCGAGTGTAGAAAATTGTTGCAGGGACAGTAATACCACTACGCAAGTTGCTATCGCAGACCTCAAAAGCAATGTCGACGGGCTAGCCAATCAGCTATCGGAGGTGACTAACCGTTTGCTAGACAGTAGAAGCGTACCAACCGCCGGCGTCAATCTGGCCGAGGCAAGTACCGCGTTGAGAAGGGAGCTTGATAAACGCGTCGCGACGCTCCGCGCCGAAACAATAGAAACCGTACGCCCTACGCGCCCCGACGCGCCGGACTTGTTTGATAATTGGGGGTGGATTGTCAGTAAAGGTGTCAAGGAGATATCGATCAAGCCGAAGCGTACCGAGGCATTCGGGTATGAAATGCGACGAATCCCGGAGAGCACCTGGGACGATTGGTACCCGAATGAGAGAGGTGTAGTGGGGGAGTAAGAATAACCACGTCACAAATGTTTATGCGGGGACCTAGGCCTAAAGGGAGGTTCGAGTCGGCACCGATGTACCCGACGAAACCAAACGCGTGACGATAGTCGAGTATGTCTTAAAACAAACCACCACGCTGTCAGTGCTGCTTTGCCCAGAGAGAGAGTGATGCTGGGGTCGAACCGGCAACCGCGCGCCGACGCGCAGAGAGAGAGGCCAGTGGCGGACTTATACGAGAGGCGAGCGCATGTAAGACCCGAGTGCTACGTAGGGAGCGAAGGACGAAGGTCAAATGAAAAGTTCCGTTCCGAAACAGTTGCCCGCGTACTACTAGAGAGAGAGAGAAGCTGTGGGGGTAGGACCCGGGTCTTTAGGTTAAGAACGCCAGAGAGCTCACCAAAGATCGCGGAGTCGTTGTTGTGTAACTGTATTTCTTTTGTATTTTTGTTTTGTGTGATCGGTCTCCGAGAGTTTTTGTAGCTTGTAGAAGCTGTTTTGAGTTGTGGGAAGCTCAACGGAAGTGTATCGCGGGTACTGGTAGGACCGTTAGGAGAGCGAGAGTAACGCCTCAGGCGATTAAGCCACGCACAGCTGCTTGACAGGTTAGCGACAGTGAGATGGATTACCGATCCATACGGCCCGATCGCCAAGCGCACTTTGACCGAAGTTGTTTGCCGGTAATGCAACTACCAACACTGGAGCAACAAGAGTTGCTCGACGTAAAAACTCACCCCATCACTCGCGGGACGACTGGGAACTTTATCACTGCAAGGCCTTGTAGTCTGTCAGCTGTCACAAGGACGCGACAGGACTTTTTGGGTAGACCTACGTGACATCGGACATTTCGGTTAGGACCACGCCTGTCTTGTGAGATCTCGTGTGATTTGTGGTAGGACATGCCTCCGCGCTAGACGAGGTCGCGCCCAGTAGGATGTACCTGTGACCCCTCAGCTATTTAGCTCTTTTGTTTTTACGCGATGGAATCTAGGACCGCCTGTGTCACCGCGATGTGTTTTTGTGTTTGTCGATGTTTTTGTTCTGTGTAACGAGAGAGAGGAAAGTACGTAGAGGTTGTTTGAGGGACTTACCACCCCGCCGGCAGTGCAAGTTAGGAGGAAGTTGTTGAATCAAGTTTTGTGTTCCCGTGCGAGTGAAGTTTTGAGTTAAGTTTGTGAGTTAAGTTTTACGTCCATCAAGTCAGAGTACTCAAGTTTGTGTGTAGTTGTTGTTTTTAATGCGCCTTGGTTTTATATTTTGCCGTGAGTGGTCACCCACCGGGTTGACGCGAGCAGGCCTGGTAGCTGTGTGTGAGGTTTTGTTTGTTGGTATTCTTGAGTGAAACGTGGACCAGTCTATGTCTCGGCTGTGGCAGGGAGAAACGCGTACGAACTTACCGACGAACAGGGGAAGGTCAAAGGAGTTTACAATGTAAACAATTTGAAAAAGTACCATGCCGCGGAAGCATCCTAAGCTTGAACGATAGGAATACAGTGCCAGTTTGAAGTTGTGGTAGGATTCCACGTATTTGTAATTTTGTTTATAATGTTGCTATCGTTTTAAAATTTATTTGTCATGTCTTATCCACCGCTGGAAAATATATGTATTTGTGTAGGCGTGTAGGCCGAACCGAGGGCCATATAATTCGGAGATAAAATCACACGTGTATTTTTTTATGCTATGTAACCGGTAATAAAATGTAATGTTTGTCATATATGTTTCGTAAGCAATTTTGTCATAATTGTTTCATAATGTAATGTTTGTTGTATAACTTTCGTCAGATAATGTTTGACATGTAACGATCATAAGTGTAAAACTAGGTAACGAAGAAGTAACCTTTGGGGAGAAACGTGTGTAGGACCGTCCGTGGTCTGTGGGGGTAGCCCGTGTGGGAAGAAGCGCGCGAGTCAGTGGTGAAAATCGAACCCAGGACCGCCGCGCGAGCGGATGCTCAGAGCATGAGCAGTGAGCGCGAGACCGTCTGACCTCGGGAGAGCGAGAGGAGAATGCGAGCCAGTCACGCATGCACGGCGGCCACAATGGCATCGAGTTGGTAGGCTATCGCTAGGCGATGCGAGCTACGCGCAGGTCAACGACCTAAGAGGTAAACAAAACCATGCAGCCAGGCACCACGGAAACTGAAAGTGACGGACAATAGAATAGCTAGGGAACTCGCGGACTAAACTTGGGAGGTTTGCCACGCCAGGCCTCAAAGTACTGTCAGCGGTCATAAGGACGCGACAAGGATAATTTTACAGGACCTACGATACATCGAACAGTTAATTTAGGGCCACGCCTGTCTTGCGAGCAAATAATAGTTCAGCATTTTTTTCGTAGACCACGGGTCTTGCGTCAGGATACGCCCCTCACGTTGGAGATGACTCACGTAGAGCTGGCAGGGTTCCTCGGACGTCTTCGCCTTCAGCGACTATTTGCACTTCATTATTTGTTATGAAGATGCGTTGTATGCGAACACAGCTGGGACCGCGGGGTGCTTAAACCAGGATTGCGATGTATTTGGTGCAATGGGAAAGAGAGAGAGTACGTAGGGTTCTGTCTTTGAGTAAAATGCTCAGTTTGCCGGCCGCGCCTATCCTAAGTTTGTGTTTTGAATCAAGTTTTAGTTGTTCCGCTGGAGTAGAAATATTTTATTGAATAAAAGTCGTGTTGTATGTCCGAGAATCGACGCCAGAAGAAGGTTGTTTTGTGTTAATTCGTGTAAGCGCGCCGTAGCTGAATTATGGAAAGTGTAGGTCACTCACCGAGGGAACGTGCTACTACACCTGTGTGACAGGAACAAACAGAAAAACTATCTCGAAAAAAAAAAAAAAAAAAACAGTCACGGATACTGCTTCCACGGATATAAATGTAGATTGACGGTCAGGCCGTGTAGAAAATGTTTTGTTGTTGATGGGATAGCAATGCCATCTGGATGTAATAAATGTTGGTCTGTAATAAAGTATTTGTACCGGTTTGCAATTTTGGGGAGAAAGTGTCCTGGTATTTTCTTAACTATACCATGCATGGAAGGATAATGTTTTATGTACTTTAAAAAATACACTCCTCTGATTAATATTAATAGCATAGACAATGAAATAGTTCTTCCACTTCCAAGAAGATAATTCATTTTCTCTAGGGGTGTGCGAGTATTATTAATGATTTTGGTGGAGGTGCCGGGTCGCGCACGTGTGTGAAAACGTAAAAATCGTTAGGCCTATATATTTTTGGCGCTACCTTACCAATGCTGATTACTTAGCCATAATAGTAACCTGAGTCTTTTGATACAAATTTATATTCATTTTGGAAGTTTTGAACTATTTTTGGGCACAAATAATAAAAATATGTCACTATAATGTTTGTTTCAACATTTTCATGTCATATCACTTACTGAATGTCATAGCCTAGCCCTAATATTTGTGCTTGATGCTTGATCATTAAAATGATCTATAGAGAGAGGTTACATTTTTAAATGAATTAGATGTTATTCGCTTTCACGTTTGGTGCCTACATTTAGACGAAACATCAATAAATAAAATTAATATTTTTCATATTGTAAATAATAAATATAGTCAAAGAGCAAAATAGTGAAATTTTAAAAATTAAACGAAGTACTCGGACTCGAATTTGGACTCGATACTCGAGTTATTTTAAGTACTCGTTTCGGACTCAACTCGAACTCTAAAACCTGGACTCGCACATAGTGCCATAATAATATTTTTCAGTTATAACATTTACCTATGGTTATAACAGTTTACTTTGTAAGTAGATATACATTATTAATATGTGTATGACTTACTAACTATCTGTATGTGTGTGGTTTGGTGTGTTGTTTGTTTGTTTATTTTAATTCAAATTATTTGAGAAATTGTAAGTCTTTTCCCAATCTACAAACGTACTAAGAACAAAAATGTTTGATTTCACGTTATAAAAAAATCGCTTAATTTATGTATACCGAGTTTGTTGAAAGTTTCACCCAATATCCGGGACCAATATTGAAGAAGCTGTTTTAACTTGTACAAAAATGTCACCAATATATCGACTGGCGCTGCCTTCGCCCTGAGAAGACTAGTTATTTGGAGTTCCTAGAAACGGTAACTGCGGAACTTCTGGAACAACAACATCAAGTCCCGTCTGAATGGCACACTGCAGGAAGACGGTGCCGTCACTGCTTCGTTTGCAAGGACGCCATTTCTTTAGGATGATTCCTCCTTCTGGTAATGAATGAGCAATACCCGTCGCGTAGATGTTAAGTATACAAGAAGAAGGATAGCACCTAGTAATCCAGTCCCTGGCCATAAGACCCGTAGGAATTTCGACCTCGATGGAATTTTTCTTCTGATCCTGTTAGGGTATACCTTAGGGATAAAAAAAATCTTGGGTAGACATCTGGCATTCCGGGCCTAAGTTTTTTACGACGCCATCTTGTTTTGGGCATATTCATATAGTACACGCTCTAGGTTTTCATACATTTTCTATACTTTTGATTATAGGTGTAATAAATCTGACGTTATATTTGGATTCTTCATAAAATTTCAAATAAAATAATACTAATTTGGTCTTCCTGGGTACATTGTGGGATTATTTTTAGGGAATTACATATTATTAGTCCTGCATATAGGTGCACTAATACACACATACAATCCCTGACCATAAGACCCGTAGGAATTTCGACCTCGATGGAATTTTTCTTCTGATCCTGTTAGGGTATACCTTAGTGATAAAAAAAACTTGGGTAGACATCTGGCATTCCGGAACAAAGTTTTTTACGACGCCATCTTGTTTTGGACTTATGTATATAGTGCACGCTCTAGGTTTTCATACATTTTCTATACTTTTGAATACAGCTATAATAAATCTGACATGTGATTTGGATTCTCCGTGACATTTCCAATTAAATAATACTAATTTGGTCTTCCTGGGTACATTTTGCGGCTATTTATTGGAAAATAAAAAATAAAATTCATCACAAAAATTGTATATCATTTTTTATTTATTTTTTTACTCGTCATGGAATGCAAGTGGAATGAATAGACTGCAACTTATTTTACAATTATTAATACACAAATATAAAAAAAAACTTGGGTAGACATCTGGCATTCCGGAACAAAGCTTTTTACGACGCCATCTTGTTTTGGGCTTATGTATATAGTGCACGCTCTAGGTTTTCATACATTTTCTATACTTTTGAATACAGCTATAATAAATCTGACATGTGATTTGGATTCTCCGTGACATTTCCAATTAAATAATACTAATTTGGTCTTCCTGGGTACATTTTTCGACTATTTATCGGAAAATAAAAAATAAAATTCATCACAAAAATTGTATATTATTTTTTATTTATTTTTTTACTCGTCATGGAATGCAAGTGGAAATAATGGCGTTTTCCATTGGCATGCACTCGGCGAGTGCAGAGATGTCATTGTTGTCGACTTCTACTTGAATAACATTACAAAACTGAACAAATGAAAAGACAAGTGGCAATCCAGTGCGCACTAGGGCGCACTAGTGCGACCTGCGAATGAAAAACACCATTAGACTGAAATTGTACCCCTTGAGAGGGCAGGGCGGTGGTGGTAGATTTGGGTTGATTCTATTGTTGTAACAAAAGAAGAATCGTTGCATGTCCAAATATAGTATCCTAGCAGCATACAGCATTGTATTTGTTAAAGAAACAACAAAGTGTAATTAATAATAATTGAATTATATTGTTGAAGATGAAAGTGATAGAAATAATTGTGATATGTGGTAAGTTTTTTAAGTTTTTTTTTTACACTTTTGAGGGCGAATGATTCGGACAATGACAGATAAAAAGGTAATTGTGGGGCTGAAATTATGTCGAGGTGTAGCACTAAAGGCAGTGACTGTAGATATGCCAAATAAATCAACCAGGACAGAATTGAAAGGGGCTAAAAACCCCAAAAATTATTTTTTACCACGTGATCTATAGCACAATGCTACATTAAAATCACCGTTTAAAAAAATATATCTTGTAACTGTGATTTAACACGAATTTTTTTAATTTTTTTGATCCAGAAATTTGCGAAAATTGGTGTTTTGAGAAATTTCTTAAATCGGCTTTAACCGGCTTCTTATTCGCTCCACATAGATACTAGAGCGTAGTACCAATCTAAAATGCCCCTTTATAACATCGTGTCTTGAAACTGTGCCCAAATATACCCTCAAACACGCAAAAATATGCATTCCAAAATCACACCCCATCTTGGTAATCAGCATATTTTGACCGAACTACTTGCTCAAATTACAAAACAAAACATAGAGAATTTACAGAAAATGCTGTAGAGTACGTCAATAATGGCCAATATTTAAATAATTTTTCTGTTAATTGCTAAATTCATTACTAGTTAGCCTGAATGAAATATATTTTTTGAGTTTAGCGGTTAAATCCCCCTTTAACTTCTACCCTGGAAGGAAGACACAACATTTTAAAATATTGCCTTTTCTTATTTCTGCGGCTGATAAAATGTTGTGTCTTCCTTCCAAGGTAGTAGTTAAATTCTGACCTGGTTGATATATTTGGCATATGATGCACTTAGATATATCTACAGTCGCTGCCTATAGTGCTACACCTCGACATAATTTCAGCCCCACAATTACCTTTTTATCTGTCATTGTCCGAATCATTCGCCCTCAAAAGTGTAAAAAAAAACTTAAAAAGCTTACCACATATCACAATTACTTCTATCACTTTCATCTTCAACAATATAAATCAATTATTATTAATTACACTTTGTTGTTTCTTTAACAAATACAATGCTGTATGCTGCTAGGACACTACATTTGGACATGCAACGATTCTTCTTTTGTTACAACAATAGAATCAACCCAAATCTACCACCACCGCCCTGCCCTCTCAAGGGGTACAATTTCAGTCTAATGGTGTTTTTCATTCGCAGGTCGCACTAGTGCGCCCTAGTCTGCACAGAATCGTCACTTGTCTCTACATTTGTTCAGTTTTGTAATGTTGTTCAAGTGGAAGTCGACAACAATGACATCTCTGCACTCGCCGAGTGCATGCCAATGGAAAACGCCATTATTTCCACTTGCATTCCATGACGAGTAAAAAAATAAATAAAAAATAATATACAATTTTTGTGATGAATTTTATTTTTTATTTTCCGATAAATAGTCGAAAAATGTACCCAGGAAGACCAAATTAGTATTATTTAATTGGAAATGTCACGGAGAATCCAAATCACATGTCAGATTTATTATAGCTGTATTCAAAAGTATAGAAAATGTATGAAAACCTAGAGCGTGCACTATATACATAAGCCCAAAACAAGATGGCGTCGTAAAAAGCTTTGTTCCGGAATGCCAGATGTCTACCCAAGTTTTTTTTTATATTTGTGTATTAATAATTGTAAAATAAGTTGCAGTCTATTCATTCCACTTGCATTCCATGACGAGTAAAAAAATAAATAAAAAATGATATACAATTTTTGTGATGAATTTTATTTTTCATTTTCCAATAAATAGCCGCAAAATGTACCCAGGAAGACCAAATTAGTATTATTTAATTGGAAATGTCACGGAGAATCCAAATCACATGTCAGATTTATTATAGCTGTATTCAAAAGTATAGAAAATGTATGAAAACCTAGAGCGTGCACTATATACATAAGTCCAAAACAAGATGGCGTCGTAAAAAACTTTGTTCCGGAATGCCAGATGTCTACCCAAGTTTTTTTTTTATCACTTAGGTATATCCTAACGGGATCAGAAGAAAAATTCCATCGAGGTCGAAATTCCTACGGGTCTTATGGTCAGGGATTGTATGTGTGTATTAGTGCACCTATATGCAGGACTAATAATATGTAATTCCCTAAAAATAATCCCACAATGTACCCAGGAAGACCAAATTAGTATTATTTTATTTGAAATTTTATGAAGAATCCAAATATAACGTCAGATTTATTACACCTATAATCAAAAGTATAGAAAATGTATGAAAACCTAGAGCGTGTACTATATGTATATGCCCAAAACAAGATGGCGTCGTAAAAAACTTAGGCCCGGAATGCCAGATGTCTACCCAAGATTTTTTTTATCCCTAAGGTATACCCTAACAGGATCAGAAGAAAAATTCCATCGAGGTCGAAATTCCTACGGGTCTTATGGCCAGGGACTGGATTATAGTGGCTGGTTTAGTGTATATAGGTGGGGAAAGATTGATAAATTTTAACAATGCTAACAATGTGCTTAATAAGAGACTTTTTTGAACAGGTAAATTGTTAGAAATAAAACATGTTGGACTAATTCACTGTTCTTTATATTACTAGGAAAACGCTTAAGTCCCGCCGCGTTGTTGGATGAGCGTATATGGTGCATTGAGATGACATGTGTTACGCGGATTTTCTGTTGTTCTGTGAAAAAATCATTACTAAGTCGAAGATTTTTTTTAAATTAAATTAAATTATATAAAAAATTAACAAAATTTTTATAATTAAATAAAATAAAATAAAAAATTAACTTAATTTTTTTAGTTAATCGTAATTTTTTAAAAAGAAAAAAATCGTAAAATTGCAATTGTCATAAGAAATAACTTTTCGATTGCGCTCAAATTTAGCACGAATATATTAATTCATGAAATTAAGGTTCTGTAAAAAAATCATTACAATAGGATAAAGCATGTAGGTGTTATAAGTCGAAGAAATTTTTTAAAAATCGAAAAAAATCGTAAAATTGCGTTTTTTATGTGAAAAAATTTCCCGATTGCGCTCAAAAACGTGGCAGTTCTAAGTTCAGAGATTTCGAAGGTCTCCATAAAATTTCATTGCAATCGGAGTATCGGTTTAGCCGGAATCGTGTTAACAAACACACAAAAATACAGAAAGAAAGAAAGAAAGAAAAAAAAAAAAACATTCCGGATTTTTTTCTCCAGTGTAGTGAAATGGAATCTTCGCTTCGCTCATCCAATTACAAATAAATTAAATTCATAGTCAACAATAGCCCAACATGTTTTATTTCTAACTGCTTACAATATCTTTCAATTGTAGTTGGGGATTATTATTAGAAAATGAACCAAAAATTCCACCAAAATAACAAAATACAAAATTCCAAAACTTGAAAATTTTGTATTTGTATTTTTTATCCTTTAAAGTTTTTCACGAAAAAAATATAATTCTCAATATCCCCACCATTGATGCCTTAAACCGACAAAAATTTCAGACTTTGATCTTCGTCCGCCATCTTGTAAAAAAAGATTTAGTATTATTTACGGCAAATAAAATGATTGAACATTCCATGAATTACGGTGCTTCACTAATATTGGCCTATTATGACAATCAATAACGCTAGATGCATATGGTTTAAAGTCGATCGATGAAGTGAACTACCCTATCAAAACAACAATTTCTTTAACATTAAATAAACTTAAAACACCTTAAAATAATACTTTTATCTATATTATCATCATCTAGTATTATTTAAAACGGTATTCAACACAACTTCATCAATTTATGTATTTTATATAAAGTAAATAATAATATTGTTCTGTTCTAAATGCGCGTGTTGTATTTTGACTCCAGTAGTATATCATGCTAGGCACAATCATAAAACTAAATATTATACAATAATCGATGTATAAATATTTGTAGCACTTGAGTCAGAAATGGTGAAGAAATGCAAAACGAACATAAATTCTCTATATATATATATATATGTATTTCATCGACATTAAGATAGTCAAAACCACAAATTAAGATTTTAATTCTACCTTTCTTGTAGCAAATAACCACATGTTGACTTGGCAACATAGCACTGGTTTGTTATGATGGCAGTACTGAATGTCCCAAAGGATGTAGCAAGCTACCAGCGTCCACCTCGAACTTATATTATAGTATCCAAATAAATAGTAGTTGCGTACATCTGCAGAATATGGCTGTGTATTACGACAAAGAAACATTGGCTGATTGATTTGCAAGTGTAAACAGCGCCCGCATTTCAAACAATGAGCTTTTACGCTCGTTTTTCTTAGCGTCCCTCAAACGCCCCGCGTCTGTCTGCAGGAGTATTCATCTGAGCCGCCCCAAAGTCGTGAACACGAGTGGGATGAGCGCAGCGTGTACACGTAGCATGCAAGAGGTACCCGGTTCGAGACCTGGCCTGAGCGTTTTTTTTTTCCTTTTGTCTTTCCGGAAATAATAATTATTTATATTTTTATCCGTGATAGATTTAATTTTTGTAATCTTTTCGTGGAAGTTACTCTTTTTTTTCTTTTCTTTTTATTTTATGTATATATTTGCCACCCCATGTTGTAATCTCTTGGTAAGAACAGGTGGATTTAAAAGTGGTCTCATCTAGGCCTAATTTACCCAAGTCCCAAAGGGCCCCCAAGCATTCTTGCAATCTCCCGTGCACGCTCGTAGTTTTATAGATGAAATGGAATAAATAATAATATAACAATAAAATATAATATAAATAAATGAACAAAAGTACGTTCACATAATTGTCTACTAGTCTATCGTCTAATCTTTTGTTTAAAAATTAGAGCAGCTGAATGCTAAAGCCGCGAGCAGAATAGGCATTGAAGGTGGGGCGCCTGTTGTATTTTGTGAAGATTGGATCTGCTCAGGATTTCTCAGAGGTGATAATGATGGCCTAGGCGGGTTTTCTGATATCTAGCCATGCTCTTTTATTCACGCTTCACGGAATGACGTCGTACCTGCCCCTCTAGGCATCACTTCCGCCAGGCATGTTATGTTTACAAGGCGCATGTATTTGGCGCACTATTTAAACAGTGGGCCCACAACTTTCCTCTCAACCTTAATTTAAAGATTCAACATAAAGTAAACAATATTTATTAGAATCACTTCATACATGCAATGCTACTGGTTTGTTTCAATAATATGTCAAACAGAGAAACTTAAAACTAACTAAAAGTGAGATAGCATAATTTCATGGATGCACTGTATGCTGATAGTCCAATATAAGAATGTCAATAAAGAGATGAAGATAAGATAACTTGCATTTGATAAATAATTGTAAAGAGCGGCATAAGCCTATCCTATGCTAATCGTATAATCAAAATGTCAAGGGAATGATTGAACTGGATGCTAGTTACAGAAGTTAACATGGTTTACATTACAAAATCGTCGAGCTGCGGGGCTTTTGCCTCTGTCGTTGCGGGTAACGTGGAGCACGTTCCGCCGGTTGGCGTTGTTGCTCAACTTTTTGAGAGGTCCTCGTTGGGGCAGAGGGGTTCTCTTGCACGATTTCTGGCTGGGATCTCCATCGGGGTCGAAGGTTTCTGGATCAGGGTCGAAGGTTTCTGGAACCTCCCATCTTCTTTTTCGTCCTCTTCTGCTTCATTTGACTCGCATTTTTGTTGTAGTGAGGATACGTTTGAAGTGAGATGAATTCCGGACGATAACCTGCTGGCCTTGGGTTGCGTAGATCTTCGTGCCAAGGTTTTTTCGTGATTTTAATGGCGTCGGTTTAAAACGGGGGTGTGTATTTGTTTATCTTGGGTTGCCGTACAAGGACTGTTGTCTCCAACCTTGAAAGTGTGGTTCTTCTATGACGCCTCTCGTCAGTGTACGCTTTGTTCTTTTTTCCATGAGAGGTGTCAGTAAGACGTATCCTTGTGTCGACGTTGTTCGTTTCGGAGGCTGCTGTGAAGTGTGGAATGGATGTCTTCTTTTTTCCTCCCAAAGAGCGCTTGTGGGGTGAGACTCGGTGGTTGAGTGCGGTGTTGTTCTGTAATTCATTAAAAGGGCGTCTAGCTCTGTCTTCCTCGTCTTTTCCTTCCCACTTTAGCAGTGAGAATGACTTTTCGAATGGTTGGACTCCTCGTTCTGCGAGGCCGTTTGCCTCCGGCCATAGTGGGGTAACTTTGTGATGGGTAAAGTTTAGCTCGTTGGCAAAGTTAGCGAACTTTTTTTCCATTGAATGGAGGGCCGTTGTCGGATTTTAACTGGTTTGGGATACCAAAGGATGAGAAGATGTTTCTAAGGTGCGGAATTACTGTTTCTGATTTCAACGTTTAGATGTGGCGAGTGATTGGATAGCGGGAAAAATTCGTCGATTATTAACATGATGTATTTTCCACTTGGATATGGGCCATCGAAATCCACAGCAAGATTTTGCCAGGGGCCTTGGGTAAGGGAGTTGGTTGGATCGGTCTCTTGACTTGGTTTTGGTTGGGTTTGGCAGGGATGACAGTTTTGGATGGCTTCCTCCACGGTTTTATCAATGTTAGGGAACCAAACTTTCTCCCTCAAGAGTTGTTTCGTTTTCACAATCCCAAGTGTCCACGGGAGCAAGTTCGACTGTTCTGTTTTGCAGGGTTTTTGGTATAATGATTTTAGTTCCTTTAGGAGGATGTTCTTTGATTTTTCCCTTTGCGATTGCGATTTCGTGTATTATTGGCTTGAATTGCTTGAGATTGCAGTTGTAGCAGCTTTTTCTGGGTTTGAAGATTTTAGTGTTTCTTGAAATTTCCCCTTTATTATGGGTCATTTTCCGTAGCTTCCTCAATTTCTTGGAGCGACTTTGCTTTCGGAGTTGCGTGTCTTAGGATGACTGGATGTATTCTTCAGGAACCTTTGGTGTCCTGTATTCTGACTTTGTGAACTCCAGTGGATGTCGGGGCATATAGTCAGATGGGTTTTTCTACGCCCTTCTTGTGAACGATCGTGAAACGATAAGGATTAGCCGGAGACACAACGTTCTATTCGAGCAGATGGTGAGGATGCAGGATTTCCCATGATGTAGAGAATGGCTTGTGATCAGTGTGGACGGTGAACTGTGTTCCAAATAAGTACAAAAGGAAGTGTTCCATTCCGAAAACTACTGCCCCAGCTTCACGTTCGATTTGACTGTAACGTCCTTCACTTCAGTGAGCGACCGGGTAGCGTACGCCACGATGTCTTCATTGCCAGCATTGTCCGACTGTGCGAGGATGGCTGCTACGCCAACTGGGCTCGCGTCCACTATTAGGTGTGTTTCTTTATTTTCATCATAGTAGGCAAGGGTCTCATGATTTGACAGTTGAGTCTTCAGCTGGTCCAACGCTGCCTGATGTCTTTGATACATTCCCTCCGCATCTTTGTGGGTGAGATCTCTGAGTGGTTTAGTTGTGGTGGCAAGATTGGGGATGAATTTGCCACAATATTGTATCATACCCAGAAGGCTTCTGACCTCACTGGCATTCTTTGGTGAGTCTAATGCTGTGAAGGCTTTAACTTTGGGGAGGGTCTGGTTCGATGCCCTTCTTGGAAAAATTGTAAACCAAAGAAAACTAGCTCTGGCTGATTGAATAGCACTTTTTTTCGTTAAGTGTGCACCCTGCTTCTTGAAGTCGAGTAAAGACTGCATGAAGGGCTCTGTCATGCTCTTCTTGACTCTTCCCATGTACGAGATGTCGTCACTGATGTTGATTACGCCTTCGATTCCCTGAAGGACTTGACGAATTGTGTTTTGGAACACTTCGGCGGCAGAATTTATGCCGAAGTTTTAGTCTTTTGTATCTTCTAGTCCAACATGTGTGGAGAATGTGGTTATATTTCGCGGGATACCTCGTCCAGCTCCAACTGGTGGTAGCCATCTTTGAGATCGATTTTAGAGAACGTGGGGGCACCATTTAACGAGGAGATGAGGTCGTCGAGTGTAGGCGTGATGTGGCGTTCCCGTTTGATTGCTACGTTTGCTTGACGCATGTCCACACACAGCCTAACGCATTCGGGTCTCGAGGTTTTGGTACTGGAACGATGGGGAGATACCCATGGGTAGGGCCGGATACCGGTTCTATGATATCGAGTTCCTCGACCTGCGACTTCCGCTGCCACTTTTCCGACGCAGTGAAAGGGGATTCTTCTGTGCTTCTGGGCTACTGGGTACCGCGGGGTCTACATGCAGATGTACTTTGAAGTCATGTAGCTTGCCCCCACCAGTGAAGAGTTTGTGGATATAGTGAAGGGTAATCAGAGTTTAACTGTGTGGCTATTTGAATTAGTTCAAGATTAACCGCACTCTCGTAGCCAAGTAGGGAAACAGCGCTTCCCTTCACGACGAATATGTTTGTGGTGAGGGTGGCGTTCTTATGAGATAATGTTGCAGTAAAGCATCCTAGACTGAAGTGGAGTTTTGGATTGATATGGGTAGATTTTGACATCAGTTTGGTTTAGCTGACCTTGGCCTATTCCGGATTTTATCAGGATATCTTCGCTGATGACGTTAACAGAAGCACCAGTGTCGATAGCAAATTTGATTGGCTTACCATTTACAGCTATGTTTTATTCGAGGTACTTTGGATGATGTTGTCACCTGACTGACTGTGATGGCGAAGTTTCCTCATCTGAGCTTCCATTTTGACTGGTGGCAAGATTGTGGGTGACCTCCGTCTTGTTGCGGGAGTGGCACAACTTCTGGAAGTGGCCAATCTTTTGACATGTTCTACAGACTACATTGTTGGCCGGGCAGGATGACCTTCCTTTTTCATGTGGCCAGGCATTTCCGCAGAAGTAACAGCTCTTGGCCGCCGGTAGCTGCTTGGAAGTGTCCAAATTTGAAGTAGACTTGGGCCTGGTAGTGTCCAGATTTGGAGTAGACTTAGGCCTAGATGAGTAATTTTTTTGTTAGGCTTACCGTACTTCGCAACTGCATTCAGGGTCTCGATGTTGATATCGGGCTTGCTCGATGACTCAATAGAGCTGGCCTGTCGCTCTGCGGTCTCATATGACCTGGCTTGTCGCAAGAGACTTTCAAGCGTCCCTTCCTCACGAAGAGCGTATCTTCGCAGGCGAGATGATGTAGTTGTTAGGATTATTTGAGACTTAATCTCGTGACTAGCAGAAGCGAAATTGCATGATTTTGAGAGTTTTAGGAGTCTCTCATAGAACTGGTCGACTGACTCTGTTGGCTCTTGCTTTGCTGAGCGAAAATTGTAGATCTCAAACTCTTTGTTGACAGCCACAGTTGGGTCGAAGTGGGTCGATAGTTTTCCCTTCGCGAACTCGAAAGTAGTTGTTGGACCTACCGTCACACCAGGCAGGGCCTCGAGGGTGTCTAAAGTCTCTTCTCCCATGTACAGCATGAATAAGTTGACTTGTTGTTGTGGGTCGTCAATCTTGTAGGCCTTGAGATAGATTTCGAAACGACTTAGCCATTTCTTCCAGCGTGCTCCAACTGTTAGTGGATCGATCTTGCTGTGGATTTCGATGGCCCATATCCAAGTGGAAAATACATCATGTTAATAATCGACGAATATTCCCGCTATCCCATCCTCGTCGCCAGTGTTGTATTTTGTGAAGATTGGATCTGCTCAGGATTTCTCAGAGGTGAATAATGATAGGCCTAGGGCTGGTTTTCTGATATCTAGCCATGCTCTTTTATTCACGCTTCACGGAATGACGTCGTACCTGCCACCTCTAGGCATCACTTCCGCCAGGCATGTTATGTTTACAAGGCGCATGTATTTGGCGCACTATTTAAACAGTGGGACACAACAGCGCCCCCCCCCCCCCTGTCACTCGTCATCGACAGTCGACTACAGCGTGCGACGTGACGGCGCTGTTGCCGTAATTCTTGTAATCGCTCGGCCGTACGAGTTGAAGTTGGACCAAACATCTCAAATATCTCGAAAACGAACCCCGTTTGACCACATTTTCAAAAGCAAATAATGTTAGTCGTGAAATTATCTACATTTTGCACGTAAATTTGTTAATATTCATTAACAGGTCACGATGTTACGCAACGATATGCGATTGAAAGTGTAGGGTTTTGCTCCAGCTACAATGCATTAGATAGGGAATTCCAGTGCATTTCAAAACGCGATAGATAAAAAACTAGTACCGTTAGGCCCAAAAAGTTTTTTGCTATACTCACAAGCTCAATCTCATCTTGCAGTACCTGGAATCTGGAGGATATCTATTACATGCGCAGTTATCATCGATCGACTTTAATGCAATATGGATAGATGCATAGACCTTTATAATGGTGTAGTATTTGGTATTTCGATAGCTATAATATCGTGGTCTCAGTGATTTGATAAGTTTCACGAACCATTTCGTTAAACATTGGAATAATCGCGTTTCTTATTAATTACCGGCAATACCATAATAAAGGTATATGTGCCTTTTTCTGAAATGAAAATATAATATACTTCAATAGTAAATCTTCCACAATATTTCTACACTAACTACGTTGACTTAAAGTAAACCATTTCCGATTTAATGCACTATTTACCTATATCGGTACCCCGGAAATAACACTTCCTTATGCCTGGTTAGCGCCGCGGGTGCTGCACCGAAACTCGGGGAATAATAAAACGATGCTACGAAGTTCACGTTCCAGAGTTCGACCACGACAAATGTTTTAGCTAAAAGGCCCTTTACACGAGCAATTAGTTGCTAGCAATGCATTGCCGCAATTACCTTCTGAAAAATTGCTAGCAATAATTGCGGAAAGTAGGACTCTGCTCAACTTTTCAGCAATCATTGCTAGCAATTAATTGCTCGTGTAAAGGGTCTTTAAAGATCAGGCTAAATAGCAATGCAAATATTTTGTTTGTATTTCAACAATAAATGCATTAAAAATTAAACTAAAGTGCGGTAAATCATTTTTTGCTGTAATTTTTTACACTTTTTATAATTTGCGAATCTTAAAATACGATATTTTGATATTTTGTTTGCAAATTCTAATAGATGTTGTCAATTCACAACTTTAAAGATCAATTTCAAGACTCTAAGCCATAAACTGCTGAAGATACAGATATTTAAGTGTGTTTTAGTTTTATCACAAGTTTGCGTAAGTCTTTTGTTTGACCAACTTCCGGTGAACTACTTTTGGCCTACCTACTGGAGATGTGTCATAGTGTTAAGAACATATTCTGAAATTTGTAGCCTGTTGTGCGAAAAATAAACAAAAAATCCAAACTCTGCTGATAATCTTCTAATAATATAAAATAGTATTCCTTATTTAATTTTCAACACGAATTTTCTACAACATATTTGACATATTCTACACATATTTTTGACGCGACGGGTCGAATATTACTTGCGACGCGTCGTTACCAAACCCTGATTGCGGACATGGTATTTTTCATTGGTTCTCTATTCATTCCGTACACCCACTTCAATATATTTACTTGGTGTATAACAAACTACGGTGCCAACTGACAAAACACCGGAATTAGGTATGTACTGTACATATATATGTGAATTTAATAAGTCTAGGCCTATCCCTCTATACCTAAAAAAGTAGTTCTAGATAGAAAACAGCAAGTTTTTATAAATTATGTGTTGTTGGTCTAACCTGCAAAACCCCCTTACATTCATTGCTCACTTTGGAGTAGTGGTTTAATAAGAGAAGAGGTATTTCTGTGCTAAAGGTTGCGGGTTCAAATCTATTTCAATTTTTATAAAACATTTTTGCATTTTTTACTCAATATTTCACATTTCTTGCCTGCTTTACTGTGGGCCTATGCTGATAGAAAAATTTTACTTGAAATATTTATTTTCTGATTAAAAAAGTGTAAATAATAGGCCTAGATACTGTAACGTCGCAGTCCCTAGCCCTAGAGAATTTTTATTTTTATTCTGAAAATCTTATTAATTTGCAAATGTCTCCTCAAGAACCAACTGTTAATTTTTCGATCTGTGATCAATCAATCTATAAATATTATGTGTGTGGTAATTTGCATAAAGCTATGCAAATTACAGGCAGTTAGCATGCCGTATCACGCAGGGTTGATTCCAGTGCTACATTCCGAAGTGGAGCAAAGGCTCATGTTTTCGGTTTAGTGTGTACGAGTGTGGCCTAAACGTGACGTCACGCCAATGATAAACTGAAGTAGGATTTGTTAGCGACGAAAGGCTTCCCACAGTTTCACCCTGTGCTGAGGAATTTGGAGGCGGTGAACTCCGAGGGAACACAGTTCCAGAATGAGATTGAGCTCGAGCCGTAGCAAACGGTCAACCAAAAACAATGAGAAGTAGTGGCGGGAGAACCCCCAAGTTCCGGGTAGCTAGACGCTGCTAGTGTGCTGGATCTAGACTATCGGCACTGCGAGGCAAACCAGTGTGACAGCAGGTTGATATTTGCACGAGCTCCAGGTTTTGCCGGGACACCGAAGCGTTACACCGAGAGCCATGGTTAACTCAAGGGCCCCACACCTAACGGGGAGAGCCGTGGGCGAGGGAGAGAGGTTCGTTTGTTATAATATTTTATTTAATTCAAAACCATTTTAACCCATGGTCTACGACTTTTTTGGTGATCCATTGTTCTATGGTGAACCCCTAAAGAGAGCGTCGTCCATTGACGACCTACGCAATCCCATGGCTAACTCTAATAACTTAAGTTTCGGGGAGCAAGGCTCATATCAAGTATTCTTTATGATCTTCTGATCGCTTTTGTGGTGCCGTGAATAGGGTGCATGTGTTTGTGCCGATAATATGGAACCACGTGGTCGTACCAATACCACTGTGTAGGCGTTTAGCCACACATCTCTCTCTCCTGCAAGATATTCGAGATTCAGCTTTAACTGGCATCTGCCTTTGTGTGCCGTAGCGCCCGAAGAGAGAAAAAAGCCGTCTAACAGGGACGCCCAAGGGACGCGTCCCCTCTTTCACCTGAATCATCGAATCATCGTCGTCGTCACCATCATCATCCCCATGCGTCAAGCAAGAAGACTACCGAATAGGATGGACAATGACGCAGCGAAGTGATGAGTAATCAGCTATGCTGAATGGTTTATTTATGTGCATATTATCCTGTAACACTGTTCACTACCACTTAAGTATGTATCTGATTTCATTTGATTGGGCCCAACTAAACTCATTTGTTCAATTTAACCTCAATTTGTGTAACTCAGCTTCATTGATATTCAATTATACATCCACTCAACTCAACCCTTGATTTTGCTTGAGTCAGTGCATGAGTCACCTTGCTTCCTTATGTCATTTAAATATTAATTAGTAGACACTCAGTCTACCAAGCGGCGCTAGACCGCCTAGGCTAAGTACTAGCAGAGCGGCGGACCGAGGACCTGTCGCAGCGATCTCCAGAGGCGCGGCTCATCGCCAGCACGCGCGGTAAGACTGGAGACCACCCCCATTGGGTAGGCCACCAGGCGGTGCTGAGCCTGTGTTGCCATTGCTGTCATATGTACCACTGTTTTGCTAGGGCTGTTTCACCTTCGAAGGGTCTCGTAACTGAGCTAGTTGGAGGGCAACACTTTATTTTCGCTACTCGCCGGCCTAAAGTAATTAACAATTTTAATTACGAGTGGATCGCACTCTGACACAGGTCGGTTCTCCGGGCATGGAGTAGCAAGGTAACTTCTTCCTACAGGTGGCTAGGCAGCCAGTTAGGGTTCAGGAGGAGTGTGAAGTTACAAAGTGGCGCCCAACGTGGGGCTCGAATCCTCACCACGTCCCGAGACTTACAGGTTAGAACGACTGTTGGGAACACTTTGAACACAAGGTTACAATACTTTTTGAATTCATTAGGAGCAGATTGGAGTCCATTCACACCCATTCCTCTCATAATAAAAGGCACAATTAGAGTTTAAAAAATAATAGGATTTCAACTATCTGAAAAATTATTTAGGCCTCCGCCCAAACCAGATAGATTTAACCCTATCCTACTCTGTAGTAGGCTATGACCGGGGTAATGACCGACTTGAACTTGGAGAGATGTGTGTCATATTGAAAGGGAAATAACAATAATTGCAAATTACCGGCAGTGGTGGCTCTTGATTGTAACTCTGTTTTAGGAGGCCACGGGTTTCAATCCCACCAATGGTAATTCTGACTGAAAGTTTTTCTGAGGTTTTCTCTAGTCGTTTAGGTGTATGCTGGAATAACCATTTTTTACAGCCCTTCAACATTTGTTTTCCTATTTCCCTAAACCCTAATAATAACCTACCTACCTAGCCTACCTATCTGAAGAGTGTCACACTGGGTAACTATGATGTGGCATACATACATTACAACAAATTTATTTTTGCAATTGTAATTGAGCATGAGTGGAGATATAGTTGCTAAATAGCAGCAGCAACAGCATAAAGTAGCCTAATACTTTTGTATGCTAAGTGTAAAATAACAAATATTACTGTGAATTTCAAAATTTGTAAATTAAAGTTGGTCTTAAATTTTAAAAAAAAAATTACTAAATTGAAGAATATTTAACATCAAATTGTGTATAAGTTTGTGACAACCTTCTACAGAATAGTTTGTTATCGCATTGCACCAAAACTTTTAAATTACCAACAACACGAGATCATAGCTATCTTGAATCTTGATGGCATGTGAAACAGCCAAAGTTTGGAATAACAGTATAAAATACAACTCGGAGGCAGTGGAATACAAAACAAAGGTGTACCAACTCCCTGCTTACTATCGGGAGGTATTTAGCAGCCAGTTGTTACTTGTTCCTCATAAAACATCTTCCTAGTTTATCTGGGTGATAGCACTATCTGCCAGATAGCTAACCGTTACTTTTAGCTGGACATTATAATACCGGCCCTTACTATATTATTCATTACACAACAATGTTTTGTTTAGAGGTTATATGTAGGGATTAGGGATGACGAAACCCGACTTTTTTACGACCCGGGTACCCGTCCACATTACCCGCGGGTTACCCGGGCAGTAACATAAAAAAATCGTGTGGGTGTCTAATGAACTGTGAAGAAACGCGCTCATCACAATTATCGTAATATCTCAGACGCGTAATGCTGTTCTATAAACAATGACGTGCCGATGAAGTAGTATTTCATAATCACGAAAGAGGAACAGCAGCGGGCCATTAAGATAACACTCACACATCTGCTTTATATCTTGACACAGTCAAGTCAAGGTCACGACGCGTTTGGACGACACCCCCCGATTCGAACAGAATCCGCACATTTCAGGTATAAAAGTTTGACGGTCAAAATCCAGACCCACACAATCCGGGTTCCCGTGGGCGCGGGGCGTGGGGGGGGGGGGGGGGGGACTGGAGCCCGAATTAGAGTAAACAAGATAAGGAAAGGTTTATCCATGGGTGATAGGCTGATAGCTTTGAAGTTTTGACTTCTAGCAGATTGAAAACATAAGTGATGTTGTGGTAATTATTTACGCGGTATAATCTCTGGAAGATCGCACAAGTGGTTAGGCTGGAGGGGGTGGGAGTGGGGAGGCATACTCAGCACACTGAAACAAGTCGGCGGCATGAACAAAGGACATTATAATTCAAAAGGAAAACGCCCCCAAGCACAAAAGATATGAGAAAGCGCACGTTTACATTAGCCTTCCGCCTACAATGTGACACCTCAATTCAGGAACCGGGTTTTACGGGTAAACAGGTAGTGGAAACACGTACCCAGGTACCCGTCGTCTTTCCTAATTACAATACCTTTTTTGTTGCTGAAAACAGAAATTCTCAATTTAAAAAAACAATTAACTTCATTTTTTTTGCCTTGTCTGGTGTTTAAAATTCCCGACAAAATCAACATTGAATTGATAACAATTTTTCCTCCATTGAAATAAGCGGGAAAGCCAAATTTGCCACCTGGAAAAATAATATAATTTTCCATCTGGAAAACCTGATTTGTAGACACCCTGGCCTGCATGTGAGCCTGCAGGCAGGAGGGGGGGGGGGGGGCATACTCAGCACACTGCACAAGTCGGTGGCATGAACAAAGGACATTATATTCAAAACAAAAACGCCACCAAGCACAAAAGATATGAGAAAGCGCATGTTTACATTAGCCTTCCACCTACAATGTGACACCTCAATTCAGGAACCGGGTTTTACGGGTAAACGGGTAGTGGAAGCACGTACCCGTACCTGACTCCGTCGGGCGGATACCCGGGTACCCGTCGTCTTCCCTAGTAGGGATGCACATGATAATCGATCGATAATCAATATTGGATAAAATCTCGGTAATACTAATAGATAATCAAAAGAATATACAGTAGGCTAATTGGATAAGCGTGGCGAGCGAAGCGAAGATTCCATTTCACTACACTGGAGAAAAAAATCCGGAATGTTTTTTTTTTTTTATTTTTGTGTGTTTGTCCGCACGATTTCGGCTAAACCAATACTCCAATTGCGATGAAATTTTATGGAGGCCTTCGAAATCTCTGAACTTAGAACTGCCACGTTTTTGAGCGCAATCGAAAAATTATTTCTTATTAAAATCGTAGTTTTACGATTTTTTTCGATTTTTGAAAAAAAAAATCTACTTATAATACCTACTATGCTTTATCCGATTCCATCTATGTCGGAAAGGGCTTGAACTTTTTATTGGTAGGCTAATATTGGTAATATCGATTCGATAATGTAATGACATTACTATTTCGATAATCGATAATGAAAAAAGTATCGATGTGCATCCCTAGTTATATAGGTACCTGTGCTGACAAAACATTGCACTATAAATTGTTATAACAAAATTAGAAGACAAAAAAATCACAAAATGCAAGGATACTTTAAATTGTAACCCATTTTCTAGCAATTCAATGTTTGGTTCAGATTCAGAACTAGTTGTTCTAGCTAGATAAATGTGAGTAGGTAGGACGTACTAATAATATTCACCTTCAAGTCGAGCAATGGTGAGTGTTTGTGGCTCTGAAGGCACACTCACAGTTCCATCAGCAGAGATAAAGTACATGCGCACATTGTCGTGAGAATAGATAATCTGTGCCGACCGCGTCTTACTGTCCACCTGGAGCTCTTGCAGCGCTCTACCCAGTTCGTTGTAGGTTTGAAATTGAGTGGTTGTTGTTAAAGGAGTGGAAGATCCAGATGTAGCTTCCTCATAAGACGGCGGGAGGGACAAAGATGATGAAATGTGTTCCCGAGCATCAGCTATCCTGCACATCACTTCTTTCCTATAAAACATAATTAAAGATGATTGGATGAGTGAAGCGAAGATTCCATTTCACTACACTGGACAAAAAAAATCCGGAATGTTTTTTTTTCCTTTCTTTTTTTCTGTATTTTTGTGTTTTGTGTGTCAGCACGATTCCGGCTAAACCGAAACTCCAATTGCGATGAAATTTTCTGGAGGCCTTCGAAATCTCTGAACTTAAAACTGCCACGTTTTTGAGCGCAATAGGAAAATTATTTTTCATGAAAATCGCAATTTTACGATTTTTTTTCGATTTTTCAAAAATTTCTTCAACTTATAACACCTACATGCTGTATCCGATTTTAATGATTTAATCACAGAACCTTAATTTTATGAATTAAGATATTCGTGTTAAATTTGAGGGCAATCGAATAATTATTTCTTATGAAAATTGCAATTTTATGATATTTTTCTCTTTTAAAATTACAATTAATTAAAATTTACAAAATTTGAGTTAATTTTTTATTTAATTTAATTTTAAAAAAATTCGACTTAGTAATGATTTTTCACAGAACAACAGAAAATCCGCATAACACATGGCAGCTCAATGCACCAATTACGCTCATCCAACAACGCGGCGGGACTTAAGCGTTTTCCTAGTAAATAAAATACATGATACTGTACCTATTTACTACTGGCTGGCTGTTTAACATATATATTTTGTAAGTTTTGTAGTTCTCGTTTATCAGTAACTGTACTGAAACTGAACATAACATAACCGCATTGTCTATTTAAGAGCCGCATGCATGGAGCTCTGGCTGATGCGCTCGGAGAGGGTCAGTCATAACTATGTAACTCCGAAAGTAATAGCTCGTTTTTGTTGCAAAAAATCAGGTACACAGAAAACAATGTCATCTAGATTAGTGCTTAACCAAATTATGAATAATAATTTTTCTAAGCCGAGGAAAAAAATGTCAATTGGCATCAACAGAATAACGGATAACATGTAGAATTTTACCAGGAAAAAAAATCAAAACGTACTGCCTAGATAACAATTGAATATGTTCTATGTAAAAATCTGATGGTTCTACAAGTACTCGTATGTTTTTTTTTACATCGTTATGCATATCGCAAAATTTAGCACTAAGAACTTCAGCGTTCAGTCAATAGGTAACACTAGCATCGAAGCGCTAGTAATTTCAATTTTCGAGGGCAATGTTTATGACAGGCAGGACCAGCGAGGGTTTGCCGGGGTTGGGTTGGTTTTATGGCGGCGGGTGGAAGGGGGTCGGGTGAAAGCAGGGTGGTGTGGGTTGGACAGGGTGATGAACCATTATTGTCGATATTTGTTGTGTTGATATAGTTTATGTGTTGTACACGATGGAGAACATGGATTATCGTTATGGAAAGAAAAAGATGATGCATTGCATTCGTCTAGGAAACGAAAGAAGAACACTGTAGCAAATCTCGTCAGTGTCGGCGATTATCTAAAAGGGAAGCAATATTAATTGTTATTTATTTATTGTCATGTGATGCTGGTTTGCCACCGTGACACGGGTGGAGATCGAACCTTGGACTTTCATTCAATCATTCTTTCATTCCGTCGCTCCACTATAGTAGCACCAATTCTTTGAATATAACTTTGTGTATTTTATCGGTGTTTCCTCATTACCATGATGATTACAAAGCACTCACAGAATTTAATGAATTATTCTTTATAACAGCCTCTGTGTGCATTTTTCCCTTTCCACCTTTTTTTCAAATCGCTAGACGGGAACGAGGCAGCAAGCTTGGGAGTGAACATGGGTTTTTTCTACCTGCCATCGACCATTTCAAATCTATTGTGATGAAAATAATTTATTCAGCGAAATATTTTTTTTATAATTGCAAATATTTAATAACGTGGTTCAAATGTGTAGCTTGAGTTATGAAATGCGTTTTTTCCCTAGTGTCTACGATCAAAACTGACTGAAATATACAATATTATTAAATTATTATGTATATAAATTATTATTATAATATTATTAAAATATATTGTAGAAGCATTATCCGTAACTCAGTCAGTTTTTATCGTAGAATTTCGTCCCAAAAAATGAAACACAAGACACACGCTTAATATTTTAACAACGTTATTAAATATTTGCAATTAAACAAAAAAAAATATCAATAAATAAATAGAACAAATAAAACAAGAAAACCCTCAGCTTCAAAGATGGTCTATCCCCCCCCCCCACCCCCCACCACCACCAGCAATTTGACCACTGGGAATATTGGAAATACGAAATAGTTGGAGGGAGGTCCAGAGTTCGATCCCAAGTCGTGGTAAACGACGATGATCACCGTTGGTACAACAACACTTACATTTGTACCGCTATAGCTAATATGTACTTAAAATAAAACTACACTTATCAATATGGTAATACAAATAAAACTTTATATTCGTGTGGACAAGTAATTGGTTCAAAGTTATACATCATTAGCATAAATAAATCAAACTCAAATCTAAGAACATTTCGAATAACTTTAAAATTATGAAAATAATCCTACAAATTTAAATTATTTTTCTTTACTTTTAACAGGATTCGGGAGACGGAATTCAGTGAACCAGCAACGACATTTTTGCTGTTTTTTTGTAAATTACCTGTTTATTTTTACCGGTAATATTGTATGTGCTTTGTTTTACCGAAATGTGCAACGATATTATTGGTGTTTTTCGTAAATTACGTGTTATTTTATACACGGTAATCTTTTATGTGCTTTGTTTTACCGAAATGTGTAACGATATTTGTTTGAGTTTAGAAGGCATAATATTGTTATGCATTGTGAGGGCTGTGACCTCACATCATGTTTTTGTTATTAAATATGTTTCTTAGTAGTCACTAGCAACGATGGTGTTGAAATGGACGTGAAATGAGTGTACTATGTTTGAAAGTAAAGTAATTCAAATAAATAAAGAAATATACAGTCCACATTTAAGAAAGCCTACCAGTTTTAATCATTGTCCTCCGGGCCAGATTTATCACGAGTTTGCTTTGCTTCGACAGTGTCAGCAACCAGCAGAAAACAGGTCAGACAAACTATTTATTACTTTAGCCTTTCAACATGGACACAAAACAAATCAAGCTTGGGTCAAGCAAAGGGAATTTATAAAGCTACCATTTCAAGGATTCAGACTTTTGTCAGTAGTCTCGACATATCGCTGGATGTCAATAAGATACGCATTAGACTTGAACAGTTACTGGAAACCTGGACAGGGTTTTATGAGGTCCAACAATCTAGAGTTCACGATGAAACTACATGAGGAGCAGTTAAGGCCCAAA
>JAMZAV010004494.1:0-125167 GCA_024449915.1 Sweltsa coloradensis
AAAAATTACGACTTGGAACGCTTAAACGTCCTTTGTATAAAACCTACGATTTGGGAAGTCCCTTAAACTCTCGTATAACACCTACGACTTTGGGAACGTTTAAAACGTTTCGTATAACACCTACGACTTGGCAACGTCTTAAACGTCTTTATTGTAACACCTACGACTTGGCAACGTCTTAAAACGTCTTCGTAAACACCTAGGCCTACGACTTTGGCAACGTCTGAAACGTCCATCTATAACACCTACAACTTGGCAACGTCTTAAACGCCTCGATATAACACCTACGACTTGGCAACGTCTTAAACGTCTTCGTATAAACCTACGACTTGGCAACGTCTTAACGTCCTGTATAACACCTAGACTTGGCAATGTCTTCCTGCAACAGGTTGGCCAACAAAGAGGAGCCCCAGCCTATATTTGGGAAGGGAAATCCTTTTAGAGCTTTACGAGCCAGTCTAGAGAAAACGACGGCTCTGGGTTCCCGGGGGAAGAGGGGATGCAAACCCGGGAGAGAGATTTTCCGCATCTTTGCCCTGGAGATTCATACATTACATTAATTTTTTATAAATATAAATATATATAAATAGCATATTTTATATTTAGAGTTTTCAAGTGTTTTACGAAAATAAGATACTAAGAAAATAAGTAAGTTGTGAACATTTTATGCAGGAACTTGGCGCGGATCCAGATTCTCTCATTGTAATATATTCTTGAAAGTCTCGTTTTAAGTTAAATTAATCCAACACACGGTGGAAAGTATTTCCAAAAAACGGTTCAATTCACGTAATTGAATGCAAATGTAATGTGTCGTAGAACAGACAATTTAACCACTACAAGATATTAAAAATTTTTCCAATAAATGTACTGCATACACCTTCAAAGTAAAAAACTTTTCTTTTCTACTTTTCAATAAGTTAACAATTTTATGAAATATATCGTAAGAGCTTTTTCGTAAGAGAATATTTTCTACCTTTCTAAGTTTTCAAGTCCAAAAAATTAAACGAGGGAAAAAGGTAAGAGTAGGATAGTACTAGGGCAATACTATAAATTATTTCTACGGTATTTACTTGCTCTACGTAGCAATGTATACGACCCCGATGAGGTTCGAACCCAACGTATATTATACCACGCTCAGGGGAGGTTGCTGATTGTCCCACTTCGAACCACTTCATATATCCTGCAAGGTCAATAAAATCTTCTGGTCTAGAGGGGTTTAGAGAAAATTATTGCTCTTTTATTCTTACCAAATCAGTTCGGTAGAACGGTATAGAACAGAAAAGATTACTCTACCCCAAAGTCAGAGCATGTGGCGCTATAGTGAGTTTTATTCGTACAGTGTTAAGTTCCTTTATGTTACTGGTTGACCGCAAATGTTAAAACGTTTTTCAAAAATGTTAAGCTTGTCCTATATAATAAACATTTTAATTTACTATCTGATCTGGGTAACAAACATTGGCAACCCTGTTACCGTACCTTTATTTTTTAATTTTGGTAAAATGATTGATTGAATGATTGATGACTGATGATTGTTTTAGTGGAAACTGAGGTATGTGTAGCAAAAATTCTTAAACCATACAGCTCAAGAGTAAAGCCCGCGAGACTGATATGGGAGATCCCGGACCCGAATCTCGTCGAGCCCGGCAATCCTGGCTGGGGTTTTCTCCGAGGTTTTCATTCCGTCGATTACACGAATGTAAGGGGATTGAGTCCTCTTAAACAGCCCTCGGCATAATTGTCCTATATTAACTCTTTAAAACCAAGTTTGACCCTTGAAGAGGAGTAAGCATTGCCCCCTTTTGGGAGGGTTTCCCACAAGATTTTTTTCTCAAACATGGAAGTAAATAAAATTATTTCTGTTCTATAGTTATAAGGGTTTATAGTAACATAAAACCACGTTTCGTACAAATTGAAATATTAAAGATTTATTATCCTCAAAATGTTTTTAATAGCTATGTCCTCAAAGAAAGCTTATGCTTAAAAACCTTTGGGTTCAAAAAATAAATGTTAGTATAAAAATCTTAAATTTTTCAATATAATGTGTTAATATTAAAACTATGTAGTAACATAAAATAATTAAGCCATTGTAAATGTTTCTGTAGCCAAGTGGCAAATAAAAAATTTCGCCTCTGTAGCCAAAGGTAAGGTATAGTGTGTGGGTTGGTTTATTTCATAGGATTTAAATACAGCATTTGCCTTTTGACTGCTAAAAACGTTGAACAAACTTTCAGTGAGAATTGCCGAGGGCGCGTATCGAGCAAATGGCCTATAGATTAGAGAATGTTATAAACTATGTTTCCATATTTTCAATTACACCTACGGGAGTGTTTCCTAACTAATGAAATTGGGAAATAAACCCTCATTCATATTAGGTAATGACATTTTAAATAATGTTCAACCTGGTCAGTTCAATGACTGCAGTGGGTGTCTGAGAGAGATTTTTTTAGAATTGTCTTTCCTGCGAATTTTCTAGTTTACCTATATTTTGTACCGATTTGTACCGACAAAAAAAATAATTCGCAGGAAAGAAAATTGTAAAAAAAACTCCAGGCACCTTGTAGAAAACCAGTTGAAAATTAATGTCACAAAATACATTGAATGGTGTGCTATGTCGAACTGAAGTTTGAAATTATTTTGTAAAGGCGATATGTGCCGTGTGCCCGATCAGATGTTCTAATAGAATCAGATTACAAAGCCACTAACTTTTTTTTTACTTAGTTGCATATTTGAGAAAATAGAAAACCGCGATTGATTCACCGATAATTAGCACCCGACCGGCAATCGAGAGACCCGGGTTTGACACCGGCCTGAGATGGATTTATGTTCATATTTTCTCCATCTGAATCATTTCTCAAAGTTGTGTGTGAATGTTTTGAGATTTCTCCTCCTCGGCCGTAAAAACTCACTTGTAAATCCACTAGCCATGCACGTCATCCATATGAATATTACATCGGATATTAATGGGTTACGCTCTGGAGCACTTACGGATATTTCTGACGCTCGTTTAGCTTTTGTAACATAAAAAACTGCGAATTTAAATGTAAATAAATAAAAATAATAAAAAATTCATGTTTAGAGTCTACCCACGTGGATATATAACTGATTTGCAGTGGGAGATTTTTTAAAGCGGGTGCACTGGTGTGTGATTCAAATAAGTTACATGCAAACCACTTTAGATTGAAACATATCCCAATAAACGCGTAATAACATAAACGATTACACAAACATGAAAAACAAATAGAGTACAACAGAACATTAAGTGATGCATAGCGACTTTGATGAATATTTCGCCATACAATTCTGCGCACAAATCGCTATTTCCACGTGTCTCCAGCGATGATCTACATGCCTATCTACTGGTTTCACGAAGTTCATAATATTTTCCTTTTCTCGATCTTGGAAACACCTTCACAACTGTCTGGTAACTGTAACATGTATTAAAAATAACGAACCTTATCTCGATATAATAATACTCCCTTCATGGATATTGGATATGTCAACGTTTTACACATAATAATAATAATAATTTTGCAATCTTCAATTTGCTAATACCTCTCTAACTCTTACTCTTACATTTGTAGCTCGTCCTTCGTATTCTAACTCCAAAGATTTTCTTGACTATCCTTCTTATCTTCTACCACTCTGAAGTACATTCATATTGTTAAGCCTGTTTATAGGCAATCATTCCAAGTCTTCAAATCGTTTTAAATACTAATAAGAAAACTTTGAATTTGTTGAGATTCAATGAGAACAGAAATTCAGTGGTGGACATTAAATAATGTATTATGTACCTTGTTGCAAGGTGATAATTAAATAATTTACAAATTCTGTACACACATCGTTTGCAGATACGACAATAAAACTTCTTTACAAGTTTGTAGGCCTTAATGTACTGAGTCAAAATGTGCTGATAATGTATCTTCCATGCTGTGAAGCCCAGTGTGACATTATAACAATAGCTTACGTGGAAAGAAATTTACACGAGTATATTTTTCTTTGGTTGAATTGGTTGTGTACTTAATTAAGCTCGTATTGTGTTTACTCGTATCTCGTCCAGAATAAACTTTGCCCTCTCTCACTCTCTCTCTCTCTCTCTCTCTCTCTCTCTCTCTCTCTCTCTCTCTCTCTCTCTCTCTCTCTCTCTCTCACTCTCTGGATACTTCATTACTTGTTCCACCCACAAGTTTAAACCACACATGTGTGAACCATCACACGGAGAAAACAAACCATCATCCCCTAAAACTTGACCAGCCCCCACGCTGACTTCAACCCCCTCGTCAATATAGCGAACCCAGTGGTTAATTAAAGTGTAAAACTCACAACTCCATCACACATCGAGCAACACTTTGCCTCAACGAACACAACAAACAAACAAACAAACAAAGAGCGGAATATTGAGAGGGAGTAATTGGAACGTGTAAACAGGGTTAATTGAACTTATATTTTAGGGGTTGTGGGTGTGCGGACTATGGCGGAGTGCTGTACATGTTCCTGACGTGCGATTAGTACTTGTATTATACTTAGCTCTCCCACCGAGCCATTCATGGAGTGTTTTCAAATAAAAAATAACGAGGGCGTGTTATACTATAGGGGGAAAAGTTGCCAATTAATGTTTGTTCAACATGGTAAATGTTAAAAACGTATTTTACATATAAGGTACCTACACTTTTTAATTAGATAAAATTATTAAAGCTAAAATTAGGTGATTAAAAATAAAACTATATAACAGGTAGTAACGTTATAAATACAAATCATTGGACTTCCACTGTTATTATATATATAAAATAAATAAAGATATTAATAACAGTGGAAAGTCCATTGATTTGTATTTATAAAATTAGGTGCATACAAAAGTTAACAATGAATAATCTGTCTCATTTACCATAAATTCGACTTCACCACTACGTAAGTCTAAACTGCTTGGCGATATACTAAAACTATATTATCCCTATACTACCCAAAGGATGTGTGGAAGTGTGTATACTTATTTTATTCTTCTTCGTGTGGTGAAATCTATGCCCTACTCGCACACGATTATTTACAACATTCCTAGGCTTCTTCGAATCGTTACACATGATATGTATCCAAAATATTAAAAAATGTTTTACTCCATCACCTTAGAAGAAAAAATGAATTTACAGGGTAAAGTTAAATATTGTTGTCTATCCCCTGAACTCCCGTGACCGTCGTAAACTAACGACGGTCTTGCAATGAGCTTATTAAAAACATCTAAATTACCATCAGATATTTTCTGAGCAAACAGTTTAGGTAGGAGAAATTTGAATTTATTATGATTATTATATCCATAAAAACAGGTAAATAATAAGGCAGACCCATAGAGAGTGGGGGTACGTTTTCCTTAGGTGAGGTCTTCTGCTTTAGGATCGAATCAGGCAGATTCCCCTCATTAAATTCGCCAATGGCAATCGGTCCTGATGCTGCATCCATATTTCTGCAATAATATGAATTTATTAAAATTGATCTTGAATAAAAAGAGTTATGATGGAATATAAATAGTTTTGTTATGACTTACGGACAAAGACAGCGACGCGGAGACGAAGACTGAGACGGAGACGAAGACTGAGACTGAGACTGAGACGGAGACGAAGACTGAGACGGAGACGGAGACGAGACTGAGACGGAGACGGAGACGAAGACGGAGACGGAGACGGAGACGAAGACTGAGACGGAGACGAAGACTGAGACGGAGACGAAGACTGAGACGGAGACGACTACTGACTGTGTTGAGTTGTTGCGGTCAGAACTTAACTGATGAAATTATGAAACGAAAAAGCAGGTCTTACAAGGGCAAATGGGTGTAACTTTATCCAAATTCATCTGCTTTTAGAAGATTGCATGTACTTAATCCTGTTTAACTGCATGGGCGTTGTTTGCGAGTCAAAAATACCTTAAAATCGTTAAAATACTCATCTCTGTCTGTACTCTTTGTTTTCAAATGCCATCAATTACAGAAACCATCATTTAAATTAGAACATTGTCACAACCAGATTGTAAAAAATGCATGCAGACGTCCTCCATTTATGATTTAATGCGCAATCGACCACATTAGGTCATTGATTTTAGTTTAAAACGCATAAAAACAGGTCATTACAAGGACAAATGGGTGTATCTCTATCCAAATTCATCTGCTTTTATAAATTTGATATACTTTATATTTAGGCATTGTTTGCAATTTAAGTTGTTTAAAAAAACATGAGGTTAATTGCATATCTGTCTCAACCCATCACACTTTCGGACAATGTAATCTTTTGTTTTCAAAATGCAATTAATTACACAGTACCTCACAATTGTAAAAATAAATTTTTTAATTGCATGCAGGTGTGTCATCTTATGTCATTGATTCTAGTTTAAAACGCATAATACACCAATTTCATGAGATGCACCTCAGAGCATTACACTTTAGACAAGTAAAATTAAAGGGGGAATCAATCACATAGACTGATTGCGTGTATAGTTGATTTAAAAACTGTCACAACAAGATTGTAAAAAAACACGATTTTAATTGGATGCATCTCGGAGCATTACGTTCTAGACAGATAAAAATTTAAAGACCGGTCATAAAAACACGTTTTTAATAGGATACAAGCAAGCGCTCATACAATGTTTCAAGGTTAGTCTGCACGCGCTGAAGTTTCAATATAAATGCATCTATAGACCATGAACTTAACAAGGGCGTTGGTTGTTTTTAAAGATTAAAAATCATTTTTTCACATGGCAAAATGAGATATAAAAGAGATGCGTTTCTCAGTTAAAATCACCAGTGTCTCAGTCTCAGTCACCAACAACACCACAATACAGACCGCAATGTAAGTAAATTTGTTTAATAATAATTAAATTTATGTAACTGTTTTAAAATATTAATAGCTCAAGGAGATTATCCAAATCATTCTTACCAATATTGAGTATAAAATAAAATGTTTGGTGTATGCAAGGGATTTCATTTTCATTTTTATTTATCTCCTCAGATGATCTTCGAAATATTCGAAAGAATTATTGAAAACTTTGAAAGTTTATTCAGAAAAGAAATAGAAGAAGAAGAAGAAGAAGAAGAAGTACAAAATGTTACAGAAGATATAGATCGACTGAACAAATGTTCCATGATATGGGAATACACAATGATTTCACTGTTTTTGACGAAGCTGACGATTTTCTAGATTGAAAATGAAAAAATCTTCTTGAAACGGTCCATAGACACACCTCCAGATCCTCCAAAATTCAAAATCATAAATTCAATCACACGTGCATACCCACGATTTAAAGCCCATGGCAGATAAATTTTAGTTTAACTTAATTCAAATGGATCTGAAAACAATCATATTGAATATTTAAAAAATGCTATAGAAGAATTACTTCACAATGTACTTCTCCATGTACCAGCCAATGATATGATTGGAATCATAATTAAAAATACATATAATTTAATGGACAAAGTAATGGGAGTACCATTTCGCAGAAGAGACCAAATTAGTGCTGACATTGTTTGGTCCGTTTTGTCAAAAGTAATTCAATCAAATGTGCAATTTTTAAATTCTGATAAACTTTTAATTGATTTTGATCATGTAACCATGCCTATTGGAAATGGACATTCAAGAGCTATTAAAAGCAAAGGACGGTACTTAGACCAATTAAGCCATCTAAAAAAAGTAAAGTTCATGTAATTGCTTCTAAGAATTGTTTAGCACATGGTATAATAATAGCCATTGCTCATGCAGATCACGATCCAAATTATGCAATGTACAGTTGCGGAAAAAAGATTCAACAAAAAGTACTAGACCTTGTTGAAAACTCACAAATCAATCTAAATAACAGCGGTGGTATTAATGAGCTGAAACAACTGCAAATATTTATTATAGACTACAAAATTATTGTTTATAATGGATTAAAATGTGATGCTTTTTATTTTCAAGGGTTAATCTTTCTTCTAAACAAATACAAAACACTTTAGTGTCATTACAAATTTAACAGCAGCTATGGCTACACACTTTATTTGTTTTCGTAACCATGGTTTTCAACGAGGTCAAAATCACACATGTAAAAACTTTTGTTCATATGAATGTACCTCCTTGTACATTCTCAGTAGGTATTAGCAAGTATTGTAACGAGTGTGGTCGTTATTTTAGAAGTACTCTTTGTTTTGATATGCATTTAATTAACAAGACCAAAAATAAAACAGTCTGTGATGCAAGGAGAGTGTGTAAAACTTGTAACCAAATGATTGGTTTTAATCATGAATGTTTTAAAGTTTATTGTTCAGTGTGTACAAAGCATGTTAAGCCGGGCCATTTATGTTTCATGCCTGTTTTACATTAATTAAGATTGTCTGAAAAGTTCATGTTTGTATTTTTTGATATCGAAACGACTCAGAATTTGCAAGTTCAAGGTACATCCACATATATTCACGTTCCTTATCTTATAATTTCTCAAGCATGTTGTGATTTATTTATAAATTGCGATGATATAACACAAGACTGTCTACAATGTAAAAAACGAGAACGCTCATTTTGGAATGATCCTGTTGAAGAATTTATTAACTATCTTTGCGAACCGCGACCCTTAATAAACAAAATTATATGTATTTCACATAATGGGCGTGGATTCGATTCTCAATTTATTTTAAAGAAATGTATTGAAAAAAGATGGCTTCCAAAACTCATATTGGATGGTACTAAAATTCTAGAACTCAAGGTTGAACATTTAAGTTTTATAGATTCTTTAAATTTCCTCCCTATGGCATTGTCAGCTCTACCTAAAGCATTTAATTTAAATTCCAAAAAAAGGGTATTATCCACATTTTTTAATACAATGGAAAATCTAAGTTTATGTGGGTTTTAATCCCTGATAAATGATATTTCGGTTATGATTATATGCAAAGAGATGCACGTAAACATTTCTATAATGGTATGAAGCCGAAAAAGGAAAACTTAAGAACATTTAGTCCAATAAATAAACTAGGAACTAGGAAGCTTCGCAAACCGCTTTTTTAGGCGCGTTGTTGGATGAGCGTATGCTTTTTAAACGAAAAAAGTGTAAAATTGCGATTTTCAGGAGAAATATTTTTCGATTGCGCTCAAATTTTACACAAATGTATAAATTATAAAATTTGACGTTCTTTGAAATATCATTACAATCGGATAAAGCATGTAGATGTTATAAGCCGAAAGAATTTTTTTAAAACGAAAAATGCGTAAAATTGCGATTTTCAAAAGAAATTATTTGATGCGCTCAAATTTCACACCAATATATCAATTCATAAAATGGAGGTTCTGTGAAAAAAAATTACAGTCGGATAAGGCATGTAGGTGTTATAAATCGAACAATGTTTTAAAAATTTTAAAAAATCGTAAAATTGCGATTTTCATAAAAAATAATTTTTCGATTGCGCTCAAATTTCACAGGAATATATTAATTCATTAAATTAAGCTTTTGTGAAAAACAACAATCGAATAAAGCATGTAGGTGTTATAAGTCAAAGTATTGTTTTTAAAAATCGAAAATAAAATTGCGATTTAATGAGAAATAATTTCGCTCAAAACGTGGCAGTTCTAAGTCAGAGATTTCGAAGGCCTTCATAAAATTTTTATCGCAATTGGAGTATAGGTTAGCCGGAATCGTGTGAACAAACACACAAAAAATACGAAAAGAAAGAAAGAAAAAAAAACATTCCGGATTTTTTCTCCAGTGTAGTGAAATGGAATCTCGCTTTGCTCGCTACGCTCATCAATAAATTGTATTTAGAAATCTACCCACTCAGTTATTAACTGATTTTCAGTGGGGGACAGTAAATCAAGCGACTAAGCCTATCCGTAGGCCCCGACGCAATCGACGAGTGAGCGATAACCAACCAAAGATCGGGTTTGTTTTAATAGGAAATATAGCAATCAGTGGTATGGATAGTGCGAACACACGCGGATCAACGCCAGAATCAACATGGCCGATTCAGAACAACTCAGAATTTATTATGTGCTTCGTTGCTAGGACGGCTCCAAAGTCACCGTTAACAAACTCCTAAGACACGAACTACTGGACTTAAGTCCAAATTAGAAGTTAAAAAACTTCTGACTTTGGCGGGAATCGAACCCTGGACTTTCCGCATTAGAAGCAGATACGCTAACAACAAGACCAACAAGGCCACACAAAAATTTGGAGAAATATTGTAAGAATGACGTTAATCTCTTACGTAAAGCATGTGTTAAATTTAGAAATTTGTTCATTGCAGTTGGAAATGTCGAACCATTCAGAGAAAACATAACTATCGCATCTGCTTGTAATAAAGTGTATAGACGTAACTTTTTAAAACAAGATGCAATCGGTATCATACCTTTGTGTGGATACAGATTAGCTGACAAACAATCGCCTGAAGCTTTAAAATGGTTAATTTATGAAGAAAAGAATAGAAATATTAATATTTTGCATGCAGGAACAGGTAGAGAATTTCGTCGTCCAGAACTAATTAATTTTAAAGTTGATGGATATAATCATAAAACTCGCGAAATTTGGGAATACCTTGGTTGTTGGATACATGGCCATTGGCCATGTCAAGTTAGGCTTATTCGAATCGTTCACGAGATGTTGTGGTATATTACGTATTGTATCATCATTCGATTTAAATTCAAAGGTTGGCAGTAACTGGAAGGTGGAATATTTTGTAAAAATTCAATACTGAAAATATAATTTATGTACTGTAACAAATTGACAAAATATTAACAGAATAGCAATATCCGACTGTGTCTTCAAAATGCAAGCAAGGGCAAGGGGAGATTGAGTTATTATGTGTATTGCGATGGTTCATTTGAATTTCGGGGACAAATAAGGTAGGTATAGGTTGTATGAATGTTGTTTTTTTAATTTATTAGGGGTACATCTTAAATTTATTATAAAAATAAATAATTATATTTTGTCTTGAGGCAACAGTTGGAAATATGCTGTAGAATAGACGTAATAATATGTTAATATAAAATTTGCTATTCGCTCGGTAAATACGTATTTACCATAGACTTGAACTATCAGGAATGCATAATAAAATGTGTTTTTGTCTCTACCTAGACCATTGAGAAGGTCGGCACCGCCAGTGTGTTTGTGTCAGCAAGGCTTTTGAGTGCTCACGTCCAAAGCAGCTCCTTCTCTCAAGTCAGCAAACAGCTTTAGAGCGAGAGAGAGAGAGAACGCAACCTGCTCTAAGCGTTTTCCAATCACTCTGCTAAGACACAGTTTGTTGGGCTAGTTCGATCCATCATAAAACCTGGACTATCTCACTTCCGTTTATCTCACAACGTTCGCAGACTCTTCTGAGAAAATTGTTACTTATCGATTGAGTTAGGATCAATATTGCTTTTATTACTAGCACGAAGATTGCGACTTCACAGTTCCAACAAGCGCTTTTAGTTCGTGACAAAACTTAAGCTGTACCTGAAAGACATTAGTCACATTAGACATTATTAGTTTGAGTTTACTAATTTATTTTTTCAGAGCAAAGATCGTGTTTTCCATTGTGTTATTCCACTCGTTGGGAATGAGAATCGTTGTTTTTTCATAAATCTCCTTCAAATAAAACAATAAATCAATAACATACTTGCAGAAGTATTTTATATGGGGTATCTCACAACCTATTTCACGCAAAACGTGAACTTTGCTTACCGCATTTAAGTTTGTGTACAGCTGCTATATTATACACCCCTTGCGGTGTTCATTTAATTTCTGTACCAGATTCACAGACTGGAAGAAGTCTAGTTCCACTCATTGAATAGTGAAGTAAGTTTGAATAATAATACAAACCTTATGTTTAATATTAGCATTGGATTTTCATTCGTATCATAATGCTATTTTACAACGTATTTTCACATTCAAAACCATATTTTTGCCACATTAAGAACATAATTTGCATAAAAATAAAAACCTACCGGTTAGTATGATTGTACATTTTTTATTTCTAGGTATAGGTTGTCATTTTATTTTCAAGACAGAACGTGAACAGCAATCATGTTATAATAATTTTAAAAATTGTAACACTCCAAATAACAAACATCATAAAACTAAAACAAAAAATAACACAATGCAATCATCATTAAAATCTGGGTTTCCCCCGTTAGGGCGCCGCAGCCAAGCCGCGGTGCGCTATTACTCTCAGGCCCCTTTATCAGCAAGCAGAGTTGGGATGTTTTTTAGCTGTCCCCAGTCATCATGAAATGTGTTATGAACTTAAAAACTTTAAGACTTTCGCGGCCCGAATGTATTAAAAAAGGTTTTGAAACGGGTCATTTTGCCGCGTCGCGTGTTACATTACTAATGTGTGATTTCGACGTTTGGGAAACCCATTGTGGGTTCCATCTTCAGGACGACTGCTTAATTGTTGAAAGTGCGTTACTCTTTCCCTCTCTTGTTCGGGATCGTGTTTGAATGCCTTGACCAATGGCAGTGGGGCTGGTCACGTGTGCGTCGTCTGCAAGCCTCGCTGGTAGATGTTACACCCCCTTGTTTGGACGTCTGAGGGGGGGGTGTAATGTCACGTGATTGTAAGTGGTTGTGTTGATAACAGGACTCACGTTGGCGTTGCACTTGTTATAGCCATCGTTTTCATTAAAGTTGTTGGGATTTTCTTAATCTCCACTGCCTCGCGATTTAGTCTGGGCCAGAAACGTGGGGTCGATCTTAGAAAACCTGGTGTCTCCAAACTTGATCTGGGGTTATCGTCAGTCGTCACCTATGTTTTTCTAACTCATGTTTGGCTACCCCCGACTTTGTGTCGTAACCTTTAGCACAGTGAGCTTTGTGTTCTTTTATTCTCGTGGTGATATTTCGCGCAGTTTGGCCGATATACACTTTACCACATTTGCACGGGATTTCGTACACACCTGAGGTAACTAGGGGGAACTGGTCGAACTCACACACTAGTAAGTGTAAACACGCGACGCGGCGAAATGACCCGTTTCACACATTTTTTAACTTAAAAACTGTCATAATCGGGGGGATTTAGGAACCTGACAACATACCAAACTTGATTGGGGTACGATAAATTCCTTCTGGGTGGAAAAATGGGTTGAATCATGCTCAAAATCACTGTAGATACTACTCCCAATTCGTCAGTTTCGGGTGGAACTACAAATTTCATATTTTACATGGACTGCACTTTAAAAAGAAAAAAATTACAAAGTTAACCTGAAGGCTTCGAAATATAGGTATCAATTGGAGAGCGAAGCGAAGACTTCAATTTCCTTTTTTTCCCTTACGTTACCCCAAGAAAAATAGTCGGGTGTTTTTTTTGTTTTTTTTTTGACATTTAGGTTATATTATGATGTAGTACCTTTTGAAAGAAAAAGTTGAAAAAGTTATCCAGAATCCATAGAAAAGAAGGTTTTAATGTAAGACTTTTTTAGGTGTATAATAATTAACAAGTAACTATTAGAAATTTGAAAAAGCAAGTATTCGGGCCACCATATATTTTACATTTTATTAATGGTATTACCATAGCAATTAGTATTACTTTATAAAAATTTAAACCTAATTTAACAAAAATGATTTTGCAATGGGACTTGAAAGAGTAAAGAGATCCCACGAATACTATAACTTACAAAAAAGTTCATCCATCAACGCGACTAAAATAGCGTTCGCGAAGAGGCCTGGTATAAGCCATTTACAGGTACACTTAACAAGTAGCGTCCTATAATGCGTACATACAGCAAGTCTTTGGGCTACGAGATATTCTTCTTTACAGATTACTGTTTCTGTTTTTTTTTTTTCAATAGTAAAGGTACGATAAAATCTTTTTCCTCGGAATATTAAAGTATGTATTAAAATAATATGTACCTTCCTGAACAAATCGCACACAATTTTGACCAAATTTATTTTTATTGGCAGCGCAGGGGTAAAATTTTAAAGAAAAGTAATATTCTCGTCCGCCTTTTTGATGACGTCATTTAGTCACTTCCACATCGGTAAATTTTGGTAAACAAGGGATTCCTAATCCTTGAAGAACTTGCTCGCCTATATTAAAATCCTAACAATTAGGGAACGCCAAAGTCGTCGTAAGACGAGTGCGAGAGCCATGGGTCGAGTACCCGGTAACAGTCCGTTTCTTCCCCCTACCTTAGGCCTCCCTAGCCTTTTCATAGGCTACAGTGGAGGATTATGGCCTAAACTAAACTATGACCAAAACTTAAATACCCTATTATTTATACGAATATTATAATCAAACTTAAAAGCAAATGTTCCCGCGTACTCAACACATGACTCTCTCACTCGTCTAACAACGACTTTTTACATTCCTTTTCTTCCCCTACCCTTTGGCCTCCAGTGTTGTAAAATAACTGAGTAAAAGTAATGAGTAAAAGTAATTAGTTACTTTTTGAGTAATTGAATTACTATTTCAATTACTTTTTTTTTAAGGTAACTGTAACTGTAACTGAATTACTTTCAAAAGTAATAATACTCCATTTTCAGTTTACTTTTTAACAGTTACTTTTGCCAACCATGCTTGTTTACAGTTCAGTAATATAAAATTAAAAAAAATATCAAAAACGTTTGAAACTAATATAATATTTTTTATTTTTATGTTTTTTATTATTTTTTTGGTACCTCTAGTATGGAACGAGGTTTTTCTGCTGACTCAATATGCATTTTTATTGCTAAATTTTTCGTGGTCAACATAACAACAATAAATCAAAGCAACAGCTATTTGCAACGATAAATTGCAATAGATAGGCAAATCCTAGGCCGCATCGCGTATGCTTTTTCCAGTCGCGTTGATTGATGAGCTTTTTATTTAAATATTTCTGTCCAATGATTACGTTTTTAAGTGGAATCTCATTACTTTTTCTATAGTTACTTGATGTTACTTGTTAATTATACACGTGTAAAGGCTTATATTAAAACCTTTCTTTCTATGAAATTTGACCAACGTTTTCAACATTTTCTTTCAAAAGGCACTACATCACCATAATCTTAATGTCAATGTAAAATATGAACGTTGTAGCCCTACCCGTTTGGTCATAATCGGGCCGAAATGTCACGAAATATAAATATTATGAACCGGGGGAAAAAAAAAATCTTAAAAGTACGATTTCTATCAGAAATATTTCTTAAAATGTCTCTAAAATATAACATATTATATTATTTCGGTGATTTTAAACGTTCCATAAAGTTCCATCAAGATTGAAGAAGCCGTTTGCTAAATATCACAAAAATATCTCATTAAAAATCGAAAAAAGTCGTAAAAGTACGATAATCATAAGAAATATTTGATCGATTGTACCCCAAAAAAGTGGCAGTCTAGTTCAGAGATTTTTAAGGTCCCCCCAAATTTTCATCAAGATCGATATTATGCCGTTTGCCAGTTAGAGCGCGAACAAACAGACAAAAATACAAAAACAAAAACAAAAAACAATTAAAAAATCGAGACAATTTTTTTTTTTTTGGGGGGGGGGGGGGGTCAGTTTAAATTGAAGTCTTCGCTTCGCTCAATCCAATTAGATAAGTGCCTGCAAAATCTATGATATTGAAATAAAAACCCATCAGAAGATTAAACAGTAGATTTTATTGAATTTAGATTCATTTCCCACGTGAGTAAATATTGTTGCACTTTTAATGTTGGGATTTTGGCGAAAACCAAGCTGACAGCTGACACTACACAGTGCTTCTTAGTTTTCCTATTATTCTTTTCAGCTTTTTTTGCATGACAAAGATCCGATGAAAATTGTTTTTAGATGTATTACCCCACACTATTAATCCATAGCTCAAATGCTACTCAATCAGGGCATAGTATACTATCAATAGCAAATTCCTATCTGAATGTTTTCATTTTACGTAGTATACATATTAATATTAGAGTTTTATTTAATTAATTAGAGCTACTTAATCAGAGTAGATGTCCCACGATAAGCAAGGGTTTTCATATAGAGTCTTCAGAAAAGAATAATAATAATAATAATTATTATTATTGTAGATACATTTCTTTCTTTCATAACCTTACATATTTCATACATTCGAACTTCCACAAACTGCACATGCAGCTTATCTGTGGAACTATGTTTATTAAAGATAAAACAATAATAATAATAATAATAATAATAATAATAATAATAATAATAATAATAATAATAATAGTAATAAATAATAATATAATATAATAATAATAAGAACCCAACATTGTTGGGGTTACAAGCTAGCCCACGCTCGAGATGTTGTGGTAATTCTTTGCCGCTGAAATCCCCGCATTCCATCTAAATTTTGACTGCATCTTGATTACTAGTGACGAAACTACAAGTGACATTGAAGGGAAGTATTAGTTTTTTTTTATTTATACCATTAATTTGTAGTTAAATGATTGAATAGCCCTAGGCTATAAATTGCTTTGAAACAGTTGAATTTTTTTTAATTTTTGACAGTTAGTGGTAGGCATATATCATTTAGAGGCATTATTTGAACTTCAGCAAGGTATATATCTAAAATAGTATAATATTAGCATTTACGTAAGCACCGTTAATATTTTGCAGAATCGAGAAGATTGAAGTCTTCTAAATTCGCCAAATAAGAAAAAGATTTATCAAAACGAAAAGGCAAGGAGGTTGAGAAGCGAAGACCTCATCACCGCCCTGAAATTGAGAATCATTGAGAAAAAGTGTTTTTCATTCTTTTTAAGTGCATTGACTTTATAAACATAACAAATAATAGGTGACTTGGACAGATAGTAGAATAATTTATCTAGAACAAGGAAAATAGGAATTAAAAGACGTGGATGTTTCGTAATGGAATCTTTAAACAGACCCCAAAGCTGGAAAAATGAGACAGGCATCAAATGGACAGAAGATATGAACTTTTGTGTGAGCGTAGCTATTATAGGGTAACGTTATTAGAGACTGTTTTAATAGGTTATCGACAAGAGCTCCATAGGGAGTTTGTTCGTGAATATCCATTTTTAGAAGTAAGTGAAAAGAAAAACTGACCAAAGAAGAATTATAGTTAAAAATAAAATGTTACCAGAAAAACATATTAAATAGAATAAAACGCGAAGTGAAGAACAAAACTACAAGGCATCAAGATGATAACGGCAATACATCAGCAGAGGACAGCAGAAGAAAGACCACTCATACCAGAGCTACTAACTAAAACCCCAGAAAAAACCGGTATTGCCATACCTGAAAAGGAACTTTTCAAATCTAACCAGACACACCGAAACTTCCGACCAACCAGAACGTCCAGACCTACCCAGAACGTCCGGGACCAACCAGAACATCCAGATTTACCAGAACGTCCAGGCCTACCAGAACGTCCAGAACCACTAGAAATACCAAACCAACCAAGAAGATCAAGATCCCAGAACAACTAGACGATCAAACACAAGAGGTAGATATGCATAACGCAATAGAAAATACACCTGACATGATCAATCAAAGAACATCCTAGTTTTAGCATTTACAACAGCCATGTCAGAGTTTGCGCACATACAACCAAAAGAAGACCATACATACCTAAACACAAGCATTAAAAGGAAATGAAGACAGCAGTACACAGAATGAACACACATATTTATCAGATTACACACAAGACGAACATCATTTGCAGACGTTCATGCGGCAATTTTTTGTGCCGCTGTAGCAGTGGTTAGATATTTGGGCTAAAGGTAAAATCTGCAACATCTTCAAAGACAAAACAGGAGAAGGAAAAGACGAAAAGGGGAAAAGCGACTAGTTGGGAGAAAACGTTGAGCTTTGGAGAGATATCGGTCGACTGGAAAAAATACCGAATGGGTAATCGATCTAAAAAGTGATAAGATACTGCCAAAATAATTTGAAAGATCAAGGTTCACGCAAAGCATGAAAACTTAACGAATTCATTCACGAATATTGGATACACTTAACAAAAAGTAAGTGCTCTAGCTAAGAGATTAAAAAGATATAAAAAATGTAGTATTAGAAAAAGAACAAACCCAATGTTTAAAGAAAAGGAAAAACAGTTTTACCAACAACTATCTAGTACCGAAGAAATAATAGGGAAAAGGAACACCAACTAAGACAGAGATTAGAAGAGTTTTGGACAGGAATATGGGGTAAACCCGGTAGCACAAAACCAGGAGCACAAAAGGATTCAAGATGAAATAGCTAGGATGAGCGATATTAATGAGATGAGATTTGAAGGTAAACTATTGATGAATTAAAGTCGACAATCAGTGCTACACATAGCTGGAAAGCACCAGGTAAGAAATATTCAAAATTTTTGGTATAAGAAATTCAATACTACTCACAATCAAATTAGAAAATGTCTCAACGATTTATAAAAGGAGTTAAAGAAATACCCGAATTCTTTACTGAAGGGGGGTAACCTTTCTCAAACCAAAGGACAATGACACGAAGAACCCAAGTAAATATCGGCCAATTACATGTCTACCAACTATATATTTAAAAATTGACTTCATGCATAACAAATAAAGTATATAAACATTGCGAAGAACACAATATCATGGCCGAGGAAAAAAAAAGGATGCGTAAGACCTCACAGGGATGTAAAAAAAAAAGCAAATTATTGACTCCCCCTGTAATGAATCAGGCACACAATAAGAAAAAGGGAAAATTCACCCTAAACTACATTGACTACAAGAAGCCTTTGACTCAAAACACCCCACACATGGCTTTTTCAGATTTTACAAATATATAAAAACAAAACCCCGTAATTGTAAACTTTTGAAGGAGAGTAATGAAGACATGGAGAACAACACTAAAACTAAAAAATGAAAAACCAGCAGATAACTACAGATCCAATACAAATTAAACGTGGCATTTCCAAGGTGACTCATTAAGTGCATTATGGTTTTGTCTGTCATTAAACCCACTGTCACATATGCTTTAACGAATCGACATACGGATTTAAAATTAAGGACAAAAATGTGGTAGTCACACAAATTTCCCACCTATTCTACATGGATGACCTAAAGTTGTATGCATCAAATTTTGCTCAACTAAACAGTCTAGTCCAGCGTTTCCAAACTAGGGTTCGCGCCCGGTCCCCGGGTCGCATGTGTTCGATGCCGGGTCGCGGGATAATACTGCCATGCATGGGTTTATCTTTTAGTACAAAACAGCAAGTCCCACCAAAGATTGGTTCCACATCTAAATTTTAGAAGGAAATACTGATGGTCAGTCACGTACAGACAGGCTCAATAAATACCAAGATTGAATCTACAGTGGTCGAACCAAAAAAACCAAGAAAAAGAAGGCTTGAAATTTGGTTTGCAGACTGAAATTGTCATGAAAAAAAGACATGGAAATTCAAAAAACCCCAATGTGTTATCTGCTTTGAATTCTTTCGTCAGAAAGTTTTTAAAAATCTCCTCTCACAAGCATTTGCTCCTGCACACAGAAAGTAAGGTGGCTCTCGAGGGGGAAAATTTTCTCGCGAGTTTTTGAGCTCAAAGAAGAAATTTAAAACCCATTTTTTGTAATAACAAGAAGCCAGAATATGCAGCACTTTTTGAAATCAACGAGTGGTTTTGAAATTCGCATATTTAGCAGATATGTTTGCCACATTTGAATAAAACTTAATTTAAAATTTTAAGGCAAAAAACAAAATTTTGTTATTCTTACAGAGAAGATAAAAACTTTATAAAAACAGTTCGCTGTGGCTAGTACGCGTGGACCCCTAATTTCAGTATGTTTCCAATTTTCACAAAAGAATGGTTGAAATAGAAGAATCCAATAGATTGGATTTGGATATGGATATGCAGGAAATAGTTCTGCAAATAATTAAAATCATCTGCAAAACTTAAAAACAAAACTAGAACAAATTTTACTGTGGAGCCCTTCCAAACCATTGAGAGTATGCTATGGGTGCATAACCCCTATCTACGGAAAAAGTGTAAGTGACATTTCAATAGCTGGTTTGAGTGATAAGGAAGAGAAAGAGATAAAAGGTTTGCAAAACGACTGTCACTGAAAAGAGAGTTCGATAGTTTGTCCTCATGGGCATTTTGGTTTAAAATGTGCGGCCGAGTTCCGAACATTAGTGCTAGGCAGTTTGTTTTTACTACCTTTTTCCACGACCTACCTGTGCGAATTGGGGTTTTCAACACTCACAAAACTGAAGACAAAGATAGGAACCGTTCCAGTATGAGGAGAGTTGCACTGTCGACTGCAGATCCTAATTGGAACGAGCTGACTGAGAATCATCAAGCCCACCCTCCCCCTAACCCAAATTTAAAACCCGGCTGATTTACTTTCATGGTAAGCTTGTTTTTCTAATTTACCATAACATGTAAACCGAATTTAAAAACTGTATAATTTTCTCATTACACAAACTATAATAATTATTATTATTATACATTGTTGGGAGCACGCATTTCAATTATTCTATTCTTCTATAAAAGACAATTAAAACATGCGTTAATTAAGCCGGGTCGTTAATAGTCGGAGCATGATTAAACCGGGTCGACATATTTTAAGTTTGGGAAACGCTGGTAGTCAATACAACATTAGAATTTAGTCAAGATATCTGCATGGAGTTTGGAGTAGACAAATGTAAGACGTACATATCGAAAAGGGTAAGGTACACAAGCAGAAGAGTTCCAGCTAGATGATGGAAATAGGATTGGAATAATGGACGATAACGATGTATACAAATATTTAGGATTCTCACAAGCTGCCAAAATTTAAAACATAAAGTTATGAAAGCAAAATTGATAGATACATACAAAAAAAACGACTAAAGTCTATCCTCAAGACGCAACTAAACGGTAAAAACAAGATCACAGCAATAAATACATATGCTGTACCAGTACTGACATTCATTCGGAATCATTAAATGGACGCAGACAGACATCCACGCGTTGGAAATATTTACTCGTACTACACTTACCAAACACAGAATACATCATCCTAAAGCAGCAATAGAGAGAGTGACATTCCAAGAGAAAAAGGAGGACGGGGCCTAATTGATCTGAACAACTTATATTATAAACAAATAGACATTTAAGAAATACTTTTTTACAAAGAGCTACCAATCCACACTGCATAGGCTGTGGTGCAAGCTGACAAATCATTAACTCCACTCAATCTTGCAAACGAAAATGTCAATCTACAAGGGAAACTTATAACTGACGCTTCAAAAGAGTTACGTCTCTCAGAAAAGACCCAACACAAGAGACATTATGATGAACTACACAAAGGTCACGTGGATATTAAAGCATCAAATAGGTGGTTAAACAACGGGGAACTATTTTGGAGAAACAGAAGGTTTTATGCTGACTATTCAAGAGAGAGTGATTGCGACAAAAAAATTATAAAAAATACATAATACAAGATGCGACAGTAAACGATCAATGTGAAAATGTAGTGCAAAGGGTGAAAACAATCGAACACATCATATTTCCCGGGTGCAAGTCACTATGTCAAACAGATTACCTCTACAGACATAACCAAGTAGCTAACATTATTTATCAAAAACTAGCAATCAAGTACAACCTCATTGACACACACCCCCTTACTACAAATACAAACCAGAGAAAGTACTAGATAGTAAAGATTACAAATTATATTACGACCGCACAGTTATAACAGACCAAACGATACATCACAACAGACCGGATTTAATAATAATTGACAAGAAGAAACAAGAAACTACCCTTATCGACGTTGCTATCCCAATGTGCCATAACGGTCGAGACCACGTGGAAGAAAAAAATTTACAAGTATAGTGAACTTGCAATTGAGATCAAGAAGATGTGGAAACAGAAAAAGGTAAATACAATCCCATTCATTATATCAGCCAACGGCATCATCCCGAAGAAGCTACATGAAAGCATTAAACAACTAGATCTTCAACCCAATGTATACATCGAGACTCAAAAGGCAGTAATACTCAACACGTGTAGAATAGTTCGAAAATTGCTAAAACTAAGAATGATACTTCGAGATTTCGAGACAGCTTCCATCCTGACATGGGTTTTCGTGGGTTCCATAGTCCGAAGAGCAAATGCTAGGATGGCGACGAGAAATCGGCCACGCCCGTACACAGCAGAAAAGAAAACATCATCTCCCAAAAATATTACAATTTATAAATGACTTATTTTAGTTAGAGTTAAGACAAAAGTAATAATGTATGTAATAGGTACACATGGAAGTACTTGACGTAAGTCCGTACAACATGTTAGCTCCGGTTTTAACCGAGTTTGTATGAAATACATCCAATAAAATAATAATAATAAAAAATAATAATAATAATAATAATAATAATAATAATAATAATAATAATATAATTATTAATGTAATGTCTTCACCACATAACCTGATACAAATATTTTGCTCTTTCATATTTTTCTAATATCATTATCAGATTATTTAGTTTCACCCCCTATGCTACTTCGTTAAAGTAATAAAAACGATCTTTTCTAATGTTGCAATATTTTCATGAGCAAGGGGTTTGGGGGTTGCATCATCTGTATTATATAATAATAATTATTATTATTATATTAATAAAAATAATTATTATATTATATTAATAATAATAATTATTATTATTATTATTTTTATTATTATTATTATTATTATAACAATAATTGTTATTTATAACTAAAAAATATTTATTGTTTTGTTTCATAATGAGTAGTTGTAATGAAGGATGTTTGTCTATAGGCCCGAGAAATAAAATATATAATAAATTGTGCAAAAAAAACGTTTGTGTAATTATTTTTAGAAAAAAAATCTGTTCCCTCATGCTAAAAGTAGGGCCTAATGCATTTTTAAGAAGTAACTTAAAAAGTAACTCAGTTACTTCTTAAAATAACTGTAAAATGAACTCAATTACTTTGGAAATAAAGTAACTGTAACTGTAACTGATTACTTTTGCCAAGCAAGTAACTGTACTGAATTACTTACTAAAAAGTAACTTTTACAACACTGGGCTCCCTAGCCTATCAATAGCTACTGTGCTCAAGCATTATGGCCTAAACTAGACCTAAACTTAAAGTGCTGTTGTGGGAATTACGTAGAGAGAGAGAAGAGAGCATGTTTTTACCGGACTCAAAGGCAGGACTAGCGATATTCCATCATATTTTTGAAAGCCAATAACAGCGCGGGCGAGCTATGATTCACAGTCCCCGAGATACGTGTTTATCCTGTGCACTCGCTGACTGACTGACGGGTCCCACTGCGCATGAGACCCGCCACGAAGTTACATGAGTGAAAATTGTAGCTTGTTAGTTGGTTTCAAACCATCATCACTTCGCGATTGTCTCGGTATTTTATTATACTGCACGTCCCTTTAATCTCTCATTCCCAATAGAATATGTTATTTTTATTACCATATTTATTAGGACACTATTAATCGTTATACTGAAATACGAATATGCAATTAATAAAACAACGAATAAGAAACTAAAATGTTAACCTGGTACTCGTTTGTCTTGAGCGACTTATTGTGAATTACGACTGAAGGAAACGTGGAGACACAAGTGGAGATGGTAGGCATCCATGTCAAGGTGAAGATAAGCAGTGCTATGAACTATTCAAAATCAATTCATTTTTGCATCCTAAGATGTCCTTGTTTTCCTCGCTTCTTACATCGCGGTTATAATCAATTCGTACTCAGCCTACAGATTAGTTAACTTCGTTTAAATGACCAAGACAAGAGGACGTATAATCAAAGATTATAAAATTAAATCGAATACTAAATAAATTTGATTCTCAACAATACGCGTTCTGGTCGTTTGTATGGTGTAGGAGGGGGATAGTGCTGCGTGGCTGTTTACAATAAACAGATCCTCACTACATTGCAGATAGAATTTTGTGTTGTGTGTGACATTTTGTGTCGTATTTGGATAGATTGGAGAGTTTTTTCCCTTACATCTTCTTACCAGAGATATCCAAATACGCATTTACAGGAGTAAAAATTACCACACACACGTTAATTTTTTTTTTCACAGCCTAAACTTTCTCACATTTTCACTAGCAATACTCGCACTTCTACAATTACATTTACCACCTTACCTTACAAACTCAAAACAGTAGGTGAGATAATAAACAAGTGCACAGTCATTTAATCCGATCAGTCAATAAACGAGCTCAGATCCCACATGACCAAGTACCTCGATCATAGATATAGAATAATATAGATATATAAATAATATATGCGCTACCGGTCGGAGGCAGAATCGCATTTTTCAACCGCTTGCAGACCTTCAGTGCTCCCATGTAAACATCGAAATGACTAGCCCGAAATTATGCAATTTTGGGAGAAGTTAGATAATTGTATAGTGTTTTTCACATATTGAACATATTGCTAATTTTTTTCACATTTTCCACCTAAAAAATCAAGATACGACAATTTTATAATTTTACTAATTTTTTACGTATTTTCTTTGTTTTTTTTGCAGAAAATGGGGGAAAACAATTACGTTCTGTTCACACTTGCAAACATTATACAATATCTAACTTCTCCAAATTGCATAATTTTACACCTTCCTTACCACTCAAAACAGTAGTGAAGATTATAAACAAGTTCACAGTCATTTAATCGGTATCAGTCAATAAACGTTGCTCATCTGCCACATAGACCAAGTTACTCCATCATAGATCTAGGAATAATATATGCCTACCGGTCGGAGGCAGAATCGCATTTTTTTCAACCGCTTGCATACCTTCAGTGCTCCCATGATAACATCGAATGACTAGCCCGAAAATTTGCAAATTTTGGGGAGAAGTTAGATATGTTGTATAGTGTTTGCAACATTTGAACATATTGCTAATTTTTTTCCATTTTCCACCAAAAAAATCAAGAAATACGACAAATTTTATAAATTTTACGTATTTTTACGTATTTCTTTCTTTTTTTTTCATAAAATGGGGCAACACATTGACGTTCTGTTCAAAACGTTGCAAACGTTATACAATTATCTACTTCTCCCAAATTGCAAAATTGTACCTTCACCAAACTCAAAACAGTAGTAAAGATAATAAACAAGTGCACAGTCATTTAATCGTTCAGTCATAAACGTGCTCATATGCCACATAGACCAAGTACTCCATCATAGATATAGAATCTATATGCGCTACCGGTCGGAGGCAGAATCGCTTTTCAACCGCTTGCAGACCTTCAGTGCTCCCATGATACATCGACATGAACTAGCCCGAAAATTATGCAATTTTTGGGAGAAGTTAGATATTGTTAGTGTTTGCACATATTGAACATATTTGCTAATTTTTTTCACAATTTTCCACTAAAAATCAAGAAATACGACAAATTTTATAATTGTACGTATGTTACGTATTTTCTTTTTTTTTTGGCAGAAAATGGGGAAACAAATTAACGTTCTGTTCAAACGTGCAAACTTTATACATTATCCTAACTTCTCCAAAAATTTTGCATAATTTTTACCTTACCTTACCAAACTCAAAACAGTAGGTGAAGTAATAAACAAGTGCACGTCTTTAATCGTATCAGTCAATAAACGTTGCTTCATATGCCACATAGACCAAGTAACTCCATCATAGATATAGAATAATATATGCGGCTACCGGTCGGAGGCAGAATCGCATTTTTCAACCGCTTTGCAGACCTTCATTGCTCCCTGATAACATCGAAAATGACCGGCCCGAAAATTATGTAATTTTGGAGAAGTTAGATAATTGTATATTGTTTTGCAACATATTGAACATATGCTATTTTTTTCACATTTTCTACCACAAAAATCAGAAATACGACAATTTTATAAATTTCGTATTTTACGTATTTTCTTGTTTTTTTTTTGTCAGAAAATGGGGAAACATTTAACGTTCCTGTTCAAAACGTTACAACATTAACAATTATCTAACTTCTCACCCAAAATTGTAGAATTTTCGGACTAGTCATTTCTATGTTTCATGGGAGCGAAGAACCATTACGTTTTGGTCCCAACTTAACCTGAAGAGACATATCGGAAAATAAGTAGATTTGAATAGATTTTAATAAAGCCGTGTTCAATACCACTGAATACTTCTACGATACGATACATACTTATTATTACATCATGAAAATTCCACCACATTCCGTTTGTCCCTGGGCCCCGATTCATGTACATTTTTATCCCAGTATAAGCAGATTTAGGTGGGATAAGTGCGGATAACTCCGTAATCCAATTCATGAAGACTTATCCCGCCTCGCACGGGGATAAGAAATATGTAACAGATGGCGGACATTTTTAAATTTTGCGTCTATGGTGTAAAACGAGAAAAGTTGTCATTACTCTCATAAAAGAAATCAGAAACCATCCCGGGCCTAGGCCAGATGTAGAAAATTATTCATAATACAACAGGGGGTAGGCCTAAAAGTTCCATTAGCTATAGAATATATACATTATACTAACGTTACACGTTTGACAAGCCCTAGGCCTCTTCTATACAACCCAGGCCTGCACGACTTGTTGTAGACACACAACCCGCACAATAACTATTTTGATTACTAAAGCCTAATGCAGATAAAAAATAGTCTGATAGTCCTAGTCTATTCAAAATTTACGGCAATAATACGCCTTTCTTTTCTTTTAACGATCTCACGAAATCTCTGTCACTAAATGAAAATTAAAACAAAAGATGGTGCAAATTTTCAGTGTTCATTTGCTAATTTGGCTGATTTACATGCTGTGGAATGCAGTGGAAAATAACATTTTGTTTGTGTCTGTTGTTGCATTGGAAATTTTTGATTGGGATGAGAGTTTGCTCAAGACTTAACCAGGCCTATCTGCCATGGTCCTCATTATACCGTCCTTATACCACCTTACCCGGGATAAATGTACATGAATCGGGGCCCTGGAGAGCAAAAGAAACATAAACCACATACTTATTCAAAATATAAACAAAACAGAGCTATTTTTTCTCAAGATTGGCATATTGGGTCTTCATAACGCAATTCAATAATAATAATTTTTTTATTGATTACTAGATGAACGTATTAGGGAAAGGAACACATCATAATTGTTGCAAAATACAGCTGCTGTTTAAAATGGATTTGCATTCGAATCGAAACATAGCCAATTTCCATAATGAATTGCTTGATGATGGCTTGTTTGGCCGTCGATTTTAATGGTACATTTGTTCATACTATCTTATATCCTATATTGGAATCAAGATTGCACTTTTATGGAATCATCCAAAAATTAAAAAAATATATCCACACATTTTCTACATCTGCGTCATTGTAAAGCGTAAATGATGGATTAGGGGAGAAACAATGACGAAAGAATTAGCCATATGACAATATTTTGATTTGAGACTGATTGAAGGAAAGGTCATCAATAAAATCGAAAACATTTGCATTACCTACTATTAAACTTTAAAAATTTAAATGTAAAAATCAGATCATGGGGATGGCCAAGGTTGAAAACTGAAAAATGGAACATAACACATTTTGCCAGCAACAAGCAAGTTATCTCAAGAATGGTGTGTAGGACGTCCAGTGCGACGTGCGACTGTGGTGATTCGCTTATTGGTGTACCCGAAAGTATTACATTACAACGCGGGGAACGGTTATCTGTGTTGGCGCTCTCACAACACTCATTCAAGGTCCAAATACAAGTTGCGGTGGTATTGAGTTCGTCTCCCGCGTACCGAAAACATCACTCCGACGTCGTCATTTTAATATTATTCGGAGTTCGGCGCGGAGTTCGGACACAAGTTGAATAATTTGAATGAAAATTTCAATATCCTCTTTCACCCTTCCGTCAAAAAGGTTCACATACTTGGTGATAGCCTGAGGTAGGAAGGAAAACTGATCACTGCACTAAGTGGACTTCGAATTGTTGGTATGAGAAGGTTTTCCTGTATGCATGTATTGGTTTCTCGGGCTTATGCCAATAACTATGATATTATATAATCAATAGATTAATACGCAATATAGACATGCACGACTACATGTTTAGTGTTAATAAAAAAAACTTCGAATTTCGGTTTTAATATATTCACACTCCCATTATCGAGATAAATAACAAATTTAAAACTGAAAATAAGTGTGCCACAGTTACAAGATAACTTATAACTGTCTTGATCGAGACCAAATTATTGATGCTATTATCGTCTTACAAATGTATCTCAGTGGGAGTGCTCGTTATCTATTGGAGAAAAGATAGGTTGTTGATGTTTGCGAGAGTGTTTATACGCGGAGTGTGAGGGAACTGGTTGCTTGACCGATAAACAGAGCATCACCCATGTCTTCATTTATTTATTCTCAATATGCTTGTTATCGAATCAAAGGCGCAAGGATTTCCCCACATATTTATTTTCACCTTCACCGTCCACTCGTCGTCCAACATAGTCACACCACCGAAGCGGGATTTTCCTTTAACAAATTTATAATGCCAAAGCAAGCGCTAGGTGAAGAAAAAAATCAATATTTTCTAATCAGTTATGAACTCAGGTTAATATACCAAACATATCCAGTTCGTACCCGTCTTTATGATCTAGATGTTTTTGGTTCAAATAGATGATCCATGCAACTCAAGACGATGAGTGTATACGCCTATACGGTGGAATGGAGAGTAGCCTACGTTAGATTATACTTATAATGTCATCGAACCGCGTCTTTTGTTATTTTTGTGCATAATATGCTTATCATAAACCTGCGCACTATGTTGAACCACCATAAATGGCATCTTATAGCCTGTCTTAAAATGAAATAAAATGCTGCTGATAAATAAAATTACTTCCTAAATGAATCAAGGCTGTCCGCGGCTCCGACACAGATCCGACGCCGCACGACTCCTATAAAGTTAAATATACCGATAATTAGATCGATCCTAGGTAAGATATGGAAATTTTGAATTGATATGATTTTGATCAATCTGATCATGTCCACTACATTCAAAGAGACAGTAAGCATCAGCCCAACTCCAAAGTGACCAAGAAATCAATAATAATATAATAGTATTACAATTACTCGTTTAATCCTTTTACAATATGACACTGACTTTACAATATGGCTCTCGGCATGGGATTGGTTTAAAACCGGCCGCTAACCCGACGTGAACATAAAACTGCAGAGGAGCGCCACCGGGGTCGGAGGCGGAATCACATTTTTTAACCGCTTTGCAGACCTTTCCGTGCTCCAATGAAAATCGGAATGGATGGACTCGAAAATTATGCAATTTTGGGACAGAAAGTTAGATAATTGTATAATGTTTGCAACGTATTGATCAGATGTACTTTGTTTTCCCCCATTTTCCACCAAACAAATCAAGAAGTACGTCAAATATGTTCCCGTATTATTTCTGATTTTTTTGCAGAAATGGGTCACACACACACACATCTCCCAAAAAAGCATAATTTTCGGTCCAGCCCATTTCGATGTATCATGGGAAGCACGAAACCACATTACATTTTGGTCATTTTTAGCTTGAAAGAGACACCATAATAGGTACCCTATTATGTATAAGAATATTAATAATCAAACTAAATGCAAATGGTTTTCCCGCCGTACTCAACACATGACTCTCTCACTCGTCTAACCACGAGTTGGCGTTTTCCTAGTCGATTTGGCTAAAGCGCCCTTATAGCCGAATTGGGAGCCGTGGTTAAATAGTCGGGAAAGATTTTGTAATTTCTGTATTGTATTTTTTTTTAAATATTTAAACATGTTTTTTAAATGTAATTAACGCAGTGTATCCATCATCTGTGACATACTAACGGAAAACATAGCCAGTACGAATACGTGAAAATATATGCAAGGTTTACTCCATCTACGAGCGGAATTTGGGGTACCTTGACTCCAACCCCCCAAAAATTTTTTTCGATTAACCTTGACACGGCATTTCACAGCCAGGTAAATAACAAACAAAAAATATTATTTCAAATGAAAACCATTGTCGTTAAAAATAATTCCTATGCATTTCAACGTATTTTTTTCAGTTTTTTATTTCTTGCAGGTTTAAAAATCGCACAGATTGTGCTCATTTTGGTTAGCAGTTCTCAGTTACCTGGTCACTGGATGTCGGTTTAAAAATTCAGACAGTCTATTTGGCCGTTCGGGCGCGTATGGGACTGGACAGACAGACATTTAACATTTAACATACAGAATTAATCACGACCAAGGCCCGATCGAGTAGCGTTGTAGACTACGTTCGCTGCGCCTCACTCGTCTAAATAAGCGCCTCTTTCCTAGGGCCTTAGTCCTCTTGCTAGGGGTGTAATTTGTTTCCTTACAAACTGAACTATGTTGTCGATGCCATCAATCGTACGAGCGTGAGGTATGGTGTGAGGGGGAAACCGTCCTTTGACCTTTGGTAAGACGTAGTTTAAGAGTGGAATGTGAAATGGATTACGTAGGCGTGTCGATCGCCGGAAATCCCGAGGGACCGTACGTTTGCCATTCAGTATTTGAAGTAACAGCGTCAGAATCGAGTCTGGGCTCCGCTTACAAACGGCCGGCGGGACAAGGCTCTCTCACACTTTCGATCCCAACATAAGCACCGTTCACCACACACAAAAACAAAAATAAATTAGAGCCTTCGATCAATGTATCCAGTCAAAGGTCGAGTCGTTGTCAATGGCTGTCCTTTTCAACCACTGGCAAACACCCACTTGGTCAAAACCGTTTCACTTTGTTACATGAGGTGACGTTACGTTGTACATGGTGGTTACTTTTGTGCTTCAGAATTGAAAATTGATTGAAAGTGTTCCAGTAAGTCGTCATTTACAACTAATTGCTAAGAGGGAATGCAAGGGAGGTTTGAGACAGGAAGACGTGTTTTATTTTGTTTTAAGTGGAACATCTCCGAAAAGAATTTTGTTCATCTTCACAGTGAGAATAAGGTTGTTTAATTATTAATATAAATTGTATTTCACATTAAAGACTTAATTCCAGCCTTTGTCTTTTTTGACCATCCTGAATGATCGTTAAGGGGGATCCATGACCCAATTAAAATTTTCCTCAACATTAGTTTAAAAACGAAACATCGGAACATAGTTTTATCAATTATGAGCATCTGAACATTGCCAAAACTTTTTTGATTTATTTTTTCGGTTGAGCGGTACGCCCAATATAGCCGATTATAGTGAAAATTTTTGACGTATACAGGCACAGCTTTTCTGCTCTATGAATTTTCGTTTAAAGGCTAATTTTTGTTTCTATTTTGAACACATACTCCATGGCTATAAACTGTTTATGTTGGACTTTTGTTTCTTGTAATATCTTGCACGGTAACGATTTTTTTACTTCCGCCGGTACATTGTTAGTGTTTGTACCGGCGAAGTAAAAAATCGTAACATGCAGATATTAACAAAAAAACAATTCCAACATAAACAGTTTATAGCCAGGAGTAATGTTTGACAAATGAAACAAAAATTAGCCTTCTAACACGAAATAATGAGCAGAAATCTGTGCCGTGTATAGTCAAAAATTTGCACTATAATCGTCTCGTGCGTACCGCTCAACTCGAAAAATAATCAAAAATAGTTTTTGGAAATGTCAGATGATCAATAATTGATAACTATGTCCCGCAGGTTTTCTTAAACTTATAATTTAGGCAAATTTTTATTGGGTCCATGATCTCCGTGAATCGTGGCCAGTGCACTTCAGTGATAATAATTTCATCATCACCATGTTGTTTGAAGAGCTGTCGCATGTGATGTCTGAGGGCGCACGTTTGGTAGGGCCTGCATCCGCGCTTTGCCGACGTGTAGACTGTAGACTGTAGGTAAGCTTGGTTTCAGCTATCATAACCTCGATTCTATGGCTGTAGTTCAGGTGACTCCGTATGAATCCCGCGCATCGGAATCAATATCATCTTGAACTTTTACATTGAATTACCTCTCGTTTCCGAGATGAATATCCTGATGTAGTAGGAAATTAAATAGGTACGAGTCGTAGAAGACTTTGATATCTAAGAACGAGTAAAGAAAATAATTCTGATTATAATGATTTCATATCATGTTATTCTTTTCATGTAGTAATGAGAGAAATTCCGCCTACGCCAATATGGTTTGAACTGATATTGTATATCTCTTCTTGTAGAGCAGGAATATTTAATAGCTCGTTCTCCTAACAGTCGTCAGGCAATTCTAAGTTGCAGGCTGTCATGCTTTTCCAATAATTTGCCCCCCCCCCCCCCTCCCAAGTATATTTTCCATTGTAGTTTTTCGATTTTTTTTTAGACAAGTCCGCTTAACCGTTTCAAAACCAGATTTATATTTGAAAATGCTATAAAAAAAGGAAGCGTGTATTTTTTTTTTTAGCTTTTTTTCACAAATCAAAGATCTTTTGGTGGGATGTTGGCGAGTTACTGTAAAATGGTTATACAGGACACACTTATCAATGCCACCAATGTTTTATTATACAAAACTCATTCATAATATTCTTGGGCACATGGGTGAATTACGATATCAGTTACGTGATGTATAGCTTCAGCAGAATGACTTCGCTATTCACTATCTTCAACACGAAATTACAACAAGTATTTACCAATTTTTTTTTCGAACAAGAGTACGTATTTTCCTCGACTAGGGAAACGCCAAAAGTCGTTGTGTAAACGATGAGTTAGCCAGTGTTTTTGTACTTCTAAAACCGTAACCGTCTGGTCACCTTACAGGAACTCACTCTACTTTTTTTTTGCCACAATAATTATTTAAATTGAACATTCAAATTGCGAATCTATTCAAAACGTATCAGCGTGAAACAGTTAAACAAATTTCCAGATAAAACAACTCTCCACTAATTTTTAATTTCCCATTAACTAACACCCCTCAACATCATATGGGGTGTAAAAAATATCAAAAGTTAAAACTGACGAGTATCGAACCACATCCATTCCGCGCGGTAGGCTATATTGTTACCACTATGACCATGCGGCCACGTCAACACGTCCCGCTACTGCTACGAAACCAACAATGCCATGGATTTATTAAAATCACTTTTTTATTTATTGTAGGCTTCTATCGCAATGGATCAAGCTGATTTTGTTACATTTCTTAGTAAACTCGTACCGGAATGTCCTGTTTTAAATTTCAGCGCAATCTGTTCAGCGGTTCGCTGATTTTCGACGTACAGAGCAGACAGACAAAGAATCAGAAGAATGATACCCGTTTGAAGTTGATAATGGAGACACTCAGTCGCTCCGCTCCCTCGTTTAATTATAACTTCGAGCACATTGAAATTTGGTAAACTTCTTTCTACCGGTTCTCACAAAAATATGTATTTTCATATATTTTTATGTATGTGAAGATTTCTACTCCTCTAATTTTCGTCACTGTAATATCTTATCGAAGATCGAACCTCCTTACGGTAATAAATATGTTCAATACAACTGTACTAAGTTTTAATGTTAGCTTAAACACCGCTGTGATCGGGTGTTGCAGTCGTGAAACTGCTAACCAAACCAGATTTGTAGGTTTTATTCTGATTCTGAAATTATTGCACACGCGGAGTTCTAGGCCAACAAGAGTGGGTATATGAGTATAAGGTAGCAGCACAGCATATCAGCATTATGTGGTACTTTGTTTTTGTGTGTTTTTGGATTTGTGTTTGGTTTATGAAATGGTAAACTACAACAAAATTGGGTGATTCTCTTATAGTTCTTTTTTCATTAACATCAGAAACACTTACACATCCTAATGCCATTTGGCGTGTTCGCAACATAACGAAGACTGAATCTTTCGGCTTTAACGTCTCATAATGCTTTTAATCTTTATTTGAGACGATGATGGTGAATAGATAGGGTGAAGGCCACATTAATTACTAAAACCCATGCCCTTATGCGGGACTCGAACCCACCGTCCCCTTGGTGTTTATCCTTGGAACCTACGCCGACGCCACCACGGGCACTTTCATTTTGTAATTCCAGTTCTACTGGCCTATGAGTATAAAGCGTTTGTGACATTGAGAAACGTTACTAAACGTATCCCCTTTGAGCATTAACTGTATTATATTCAGCTCCATGCATACAGCGTTTTTATCTTGCTTTCTGCATGGGTACTCACTGTCAGATCTACTGATGAAAGACGATCCTAGAAGTAATGGGTTTTATTTAAATATGACGATCGTAATTTTGAATGTGTCCTTATTTTTGTTAGTCGTAGGAAATAATGGTAATATATAAAGCTTCATACGAGTAAGTTATGATGGCCCAACATTTTAAAGCTTGAATTTCATTACTCGCGCGAAACTAAAAATAAAAATAAAAATAAAAATAATATTCCCAATTACACATTTTTTGTTTTCCCTGCAAATAATATTAGATTATGCCCCAGATAATTTGATGTTGTATTTGTGTGTAACATCTAAGATTTTACTAAGTTATGTATATCTCTACAGTACTTCTGATTTGTATTCACTTGTAAGTTTATCTGGACGTTCCGTGCATATAAACATTTATAGAAGTTTATTTCAAGACGTTCTGCTCCTCACATTATAAACCACATCCCTCCAGATAGTGTTTGTTTTTTAGAAGTTGAACAATTTTGTATTATTTCTTTTTCATTTGGAGTCATCCTTGAAGCTGTTACTATAGTTCTCATAGTGGGGTTTTATGAAATGTTCTCAGATTTGAAATTTTGGTTTATGAGTTTGTAAATTTGCTTGCAATGGTAATGAAGTACCCTTCAAAACATTGTTGCAGCAAATTGTGGTTTATAATGGTATCCTTATTATGCTTTCTAGTTAATATGCAATCTTTAGTTGAATTTAAATACCATATTAATTTGTAACCAGTTGGTGGTTATGCAACGTTTTGTAAGCTTACAACAACAAGCTCGTGGTGAAGGCAAACCTGTTAAGCAAGATGAGATGTAAATCGGTTTCCTCGAGTTTTGTTTTAGGTTCAGCCAGCTGCATTCCACAAACAGTGAATGATTACACAGATGATCCAATCGAGAACGTAGTTGGTTTGTTCATTGCCTAAGCGCACGTGTCCATACTGTGTTTATTCTCACTCGGCCAAACGGGCATTTTTGCCTAATAGTGATTTCAACAACTTAAACGCAACAATTTCAACACTACAACAATATTTTTCAACATTTTAACATGTAAAAGTTTAAATTGTGTTGAACCATCGACCTCCGAAATTAAAATCTCGGTGGCAGAATACACATTGGTTTGTTTTTACTAATTGAATAAAACCCTAAAAAAAAAAAAATACATTATTTTTTAACTAGGGAGGGAGCGACTGGGTATCTCCAATCAACTCAAACGGCGCTGTATTCTGTGATTCTGTGTGTCCTGTCTTACGTCGAAAATCCATCCGAATCACTGAAACAGATGCGCTAAAATTTGAAACAGGACATCCGGTACGAGTTTACTGAGAAACTGTTGACAAATCAGCTAGATCCATTGCGATTAAATCCTACAATAAATACAAAGTTGATTTTTTAAATATCGATGCATTTGTTTAGTAGTAGCTAGTGGGACGAGATCCACTTGGCTGGCATGGCCTAGTGTAAGCATTAAGCCTACCGCACGGAATGTTGGGGTTCGATACCGTTAAGTTCGAACTTTTTATATTTTTACACCCCATTATTTTGAGGGGTGTTAAAGGGACGTAAAAAATAGTGATTTTGTTTTATCTGGAATTTGTTAATGTTTCACGCTATACGTTTTGAAAACGATTCGCATTTTGGAATGTTCAATTCAATAATTATTGCTGCAGATGAGGTTCCAGTTTAAAAATAAGGTGACCAGACGGCCGGTTTTTTAAAGAACCACAGAATTTGGTACCGGTTTTCCAGAGAGAATCATTAAATCAATAGGGTTTTTGTACCGGTGTGCAATTTGAGGGGGAAAGTTTGGAGATATTCCTGTCAACTGTACTGTGAATGGAATTTGGAAGGTTAACGTGTTATTTGAAAAAATCCCCTCCTCGGATCAATAGGCCTACGCTACGAATAGTAATAACATTGAAATAGTTCTTCCATCTCCAAGAAGATACTTCATTAACTCAAGTCATTAGTTGTCTTGATTTGTTCAAGATAATGAAAATTTAAATGTCCAATCATTAAAAAATAATAAAAATAAATACAAAAATAGAAAAAACATACGTTTTTTATTACTAGAGAAAGCGCCAAGTCGTTGTTAAACGAGTTAGTGAGCCAAATGTTGAGTACTCGGAAACTCCCCTTTCCTCCCTCACCTAAGGCTGGATCTAGCCCAGTACGGGGGAATTGATACTAGGTAAACAACACATGTCCCACTTACTCGTTTAATAACGACTTTGGCGTTCCTAGTATTTTTATATCCTTGCGTATCTTTCATATCTTGCATACCATGCAATATGTAGTAACATGGGTTGTTGGGGGGCCTAAAACAGTACTTTACTATTTTAAACTTAACTTAACATTTAAAAAAAATGTACAATCATTACAGTTAGTATCAAAAATAATTACAACCTTTACATACAAAATGTTTTTCAACAGTAAAATAAATCTATTTTCCCGTATTGAAATGGCATTTTGCCATGTTTATTTTGATTAAGTATTGGACTTTCTTATTATTTCTTCCGTATTTCTTTCTTTGTTGACTTACTCTTTGTTTGCGTTTTTTGTTGGCTTGGGACCTTTGTATTTAATTGTTTTCATTCTATCTCACTCTCAATGCCTTTTTCCCTTGTTGTTCAGGGAAAATAAGAATTGATTTTTTTCCAGACACTGAAAGAATAAGAAAAAGATTTAACATCTTCAAGAAATTTTCTTCGCAATCCGTTTTTTGAACATGATCTTTGTTAATAACCACCATCGTATGAAAATACTCCCCCCCCCTGAAATTTTGAATTCTATCATATTATCGTACGACCTACGAATCGTTTGAAATGGTGTTTTACATACACACACAATAATATTATTTATATATTTTTATATACTTGCATATCTTCGTCTTCCCCTACTAACTGGGATCCATGAAATATTGTCCGGTTGCTCCAATTAAAATATCTTTTTTCATCGAAGAAGAAGTTCAGGAAAATTTAAAAAAGATTCGACCCACGCTGCGCCTTCTACCGGGCTGTATTCGGCATCCTGTGCTGAGGCTCTGGCTCCTTCTCTATAGCATTATCTACAATCTATCAGCATCTACTGCACGTGTTCCTGATGTATGGAAACAGCCTCCGTGGTTCCAGTCTTTAAAAAGGGAGATAGATTGAAGATCGGAGAATTACAGCCTATTTCGTTGACCTCACTTGCATGAAGGGTTTGGAGAAACTGGTTGCTAAACGGTTATTTAATCACTTTAAAGAAACAAACTTAGTCAATTTAAATCAGCACGGTTTTTATACCAAAAAGGTCATGCGTAACTCTCTTGACTTACTTTATCAATCAGTGTTAAATTCAGACTACAGCTGCGTTACACATACGAATTAATCACGACCAAGGCCCGATCGAGTAGCGTTGTAGACTACGTTCGCTGCGCTCACTCGTCTAATAAGCGCCTCTTTCCTAGGGGCCTTAGTCCTCTTGCTAGGGGAGTAATTTGATTCCTTACAAACTGAAACTATAAACTAGTGTTGTCAGATGTATCAATCGTACGAGCGTGAGGTATGGTGTGAGGGGAAACGTCTTGACCTTTGGTACGACGTAGTTTAAGAGGTGGAATGTGAAATGGATTCACGTAGGCATGTCGATCGCCGGAATCCCGAGGGACCGTACGTTGCCATTCAGTATTTGAAGTAACAGCGTCAGAATCGAGTCTGGCTCCGCTGACAAACGGCCGGCGGACAAGGCTCTCTCACACTTTCGATTCCACAACATAAAGCACCTTTCACCACACACAAAAACAAAAATAAATTAAAGCCTTCGATCAAATGTATCGAGTCAAAGGCCGAAGTCGTTGTCAATGGCTGTACTTTCAACAACTGCAACACCCACTTGGTCAAAACCGTTTCACTTTGTTACATGAGTGACGTTAACGTTGATACAATGGTGGTTACTATGTGGCTTCAGAATTAAAAATTGAATTGAAAGTGTTCGAAGACGTCGTCATTTACAACTAATAGGATAAAGAGGGAATGCAAAGGAGGTTTGAGAAGTGTGTTTTATTTTGTTTTCAGTAGGAAACATGTCCGAAAAGAATTTGTTCATCTTCACAGTGAGAATAAGGTGTAAATTATGAATATAATTGTATTTCCACATTAAAGACTTAATTCCAGCATTTGTCTTTTAACCTTCCTGATATGATCGTTAAGGGGGATCCATGGACCCAATTAAAATTTTCCTCAATATTAGTTTAACGAAACATCGGACATAGTTTATCAATTATGATCATCTGACATTGCCAAAACTATTTTTGATTTATTTTTCGGTTGAGCGGTACGCCCAATATAGACAATTATAGTGAAATTTTTGACGTATACACGGCACAGCTTTCTGCTCATAATTTTCGTGTTAGAAGGCTAACTTTTGTTTCTATTTGTAACACATACTCCTGGCTATAAACTGTATATGTTGGAATTTGTTTCTTGTTAATATCTTGCACGGTACGATTTTTTACTTCCGCCGGTACATTGTTAGTGTTTGTACCGGCGGAAGTAAAAAATCGTACCGTGCAAGATATTAACAAAAAACAAATTCCAACATATACAGTTTATAGCCAGGAGTATGTGTTACAAATAGAAACAAAAATTAGCCTTCTAACACGAAAATTATGAGCAGAAAGCTGTGCCGTGTATACGTCAAAAATTTCACTATAATCGTCTATATTGGGCGTACCGCTCAACCGAAAAATAAATCAAAAATAGTTTTGGAAATGTCAGATGATCATAATTGATAAACTTTGTCCGATGTTTCGTTAAACTTATATTTAGGAAAATTTTAATTGGGTCCATGGATCCCCCGTGAATCGTGGCCAGTGCACTTCAGTGATAATAATTTCATCATCCACCATGTTGTTTGGACGCGTCGCATGTGATGTCGAGAGCGCACATTGGTAGGGCTCCGCCCGCGCTTGCTGACGTGAGTAGGGGGGTAAGGTTTCAGCTATCATAACCTCGTTTATATGGCTGTAGTTTCAGGTGACTCGTATGAAATCCCGCGCATCGGAATCAATATCATCTTGAACTTTACATTGAATTAACCTCTCGGTTTCTCGAGATGAATATATTGATGTAGTTGGAAAGAAATAGGATACGGAAGTCCTAGAAAACTTGGATATCTAAAAAACGTGGACGAAGAAAATAATTCTGAAAATAATCATGTCTTATGAAATTCCGACTACGCCAATATAGTTTTAACTCGTATCGTAATATCTCTTCTTGTAGAAAAGTAATATTTAAAAGTTGTTCTCCTAACAGTCGTTCAGGCAATGCTAATTGCGCCTGTCATGATTTTCCAATAACTTGCCCCACCCCCCCCCCCCCCCAAAAAAAAATATATAATCTTCCATTGTATTTTCGATTTTTAGAACAAGTCACTGAACCGATTTCAAAACCAGATTTATATTTGAAAATGCTATAAAAAAAGGAAGCGTGTATTTTTTTTAGCTTTTTTCACAAATAAAATATCTTTTGGTGGGATGTGGGGCGAGTTAATGAAAATGTTATACAGGAACACACTTATCAATGCCCCAATGTCTATTATACAAAAACTCATTCATAAATATTCTTGGTGTACATGGGTGATATTACGATACCAGTTAACGTGATGTATAGCTTCAATAGACTTCCGCTATTCACTATCTGCAACAAGAAAAATTAAAACAAGTATTTACCAAGTTTTTTCGAAACAAGAGTACGTATTTTCCTCGACTAGGGAAACGCCAAAGTCGTTGTTAAACGAGTGAGTTAGCCAAGTGTTTTTACTTCTAAAACCGTACCGTCTGGTCACCTTACAGGAACTCACTCTACTTGCCACAATAATTATTTAAATTGAACATTCAAAATGCGAATCCTATTCAAAACGTATCAGCGTGAAACATTAACAAATTTCCAAGATAAAACAAAATCACCTAATTTTTATTTCCCATTTAACTAACACCCCTCAAAAAAAATATGTGGGTGTAAAATATAAAAAGTTAAAACTGACGAGTATCGAACCACATCCATCCGCGCGGTAGGCTATATGGTTACCACTAGGCCATGCAGGCCACGTCAACCACGTCCCGCTAACTGCTACGAAACAAATGCCATTGATATTATTAAAAATCACTTTTTTATTTATTGTAGGCTTCTATCGCAATGGATCAAGCTGATTTTGTTAACAGTTCGTAGTAAACTCGTACCGGATGTCTGTTTAAAATTTCAGCGCAATCTGTTCAGCGGTTCGGCTGATTTTCGACGTACAGACAGACAGACAGAATCACAGAATGAGACCCGTTTGAGTTGAATGGAGACACTCAGTCGCTCCGCTCCCTCGTTTAATTATAACTTCGAGCACATTGAAATTTGGTAAACATTCTTTCTACCGGTTCTCACAAAAATATGTATTTCATATATTTTAATTTTACGTATATGAAGATTTCTACTCCTCTAATTTTCAGTACTGTAATATATATATCGAAGATCGAACCTCCTTACGGTAATAAATATGTTTCAATACAACTGTAATAAGTTTTAATGTTAGCTTAAACACCGCTGTGAATCGTGGTGTTGCAAGTCGTGAAACTGCTAAACCAAAACCAGATTTGTAGGTTATTATTCATGATTCTGAATTATTGCACACCGGAATTATACACCTACAAGAGTGGGGTATATGAGTATAAGGTAGCAAGCACAGCATATATGCATTATATGGTACTTTGTTTTGTTGTGTTTTTGGATTTGTGTTTGGTTTATGAATGTAAACTTACAACAAAATGGGTGATTCTCTTATACAGAACACTTACAACATATTATGCCATTTGGCATGTTCAGCAAACATAACGAAAGACTGAATCTTTTCGCTTAACGTCTCATAATGCTTAATCTTTATTTGAGACGATGAGTGGTGGAATGAGGGTGAAGGCCATTAATTACTAAATACCCATGCGGATGCCTTATGCGGGACTCGAACCCACGTCCCCTTGGTGTTGTATTCCTTGGACCTACGCCCGACGCCACCACTGGCACTTCATTTTGTAATTCCAGTTTCTACTGCCTATGAGTATAAAGTGTTTGTGACATTGAGCAAACGTTAATACGTATCCCACTTTGAGCATTAAACTGTATTATATTCAGATCATGCATACAAGTGTTTATCTTGCTTTCTGCATGGGTAACTCACTGCCAGATCTACATGATGAAAGACCATCCTAGAAGTAATGAGTTTATTTAATATGACTATCGTAATTTGAAATGTGTCTTATTTGTTAGTCGTGGGAAATTAATGGTAATATATAAAGCTTCAGTACAGAATAAGTTATGATGCCAACATTTTAAAGCTTGAATTCATTAACTCGCGAGAAACAAATAAAAAATAAAAATAAAAATAATATCCCAATTAACACATATTTTGTTTTCCCTGCAAATAATATTGTGAGTATGACCCCAGATAATATTGATGTTGTATTTGTGTGTATTTCTAAGATTTTACTAAGTTATGTATATTTCTACAGTAGCTTCTGATTTGTATTCACTTGTAAAGTTATCTGGAAAAGTTCCTGAATATAAACATTTATTAGAATTTATTTCAAGACGTTCTGCTCATCACATATAAACCACATCCGCCAGATAGTTTGTTTTTTAGAAGTTGAACAATTTGTATTGTTTCTTTTTCATTTGAGTCATCCTTGAAGAATGTTACTATATTTCTCATATGGGATTTATGAAGATGTTCTCAGATTGAAAGTTTGGTTTATGATTTTGTAAATTTGCTTGCAATGGTAATGAAGTACCCTACAAAACATTGTGCAGCAAATTGTGGTTTATAATGGTAGTCTTATTATGCATTTCTAGTTAATATGCAATCTTTAGTTGAATTTAAATACCATATTAATTTGTAACCGCGATTGGTGGTTATGCAACGTTATTGTAAGCTTACCAACAACAAGCTCGTGGTTGAAGGCAAAACTGTTAAGCAAATGAGATGTAAATTCGGTTTCCATCGAGTTTGTTTTAGGTTCAGCCAGCTGCATTCACAAAACAGTGAATGATTACACAGATGATCCAATCAGAACGTAGTTGGGTTTGTTCATTGCCTAAAGCCGCACGTGTCCAGACTGTGCTTATTCTCACTCGTCCAACTGGCATTTTTACCTTAATGAGTAGATTTCAACAACTTAAACGTCAACAATTTCAACACTTCAACAATATTATTTCAACATATTTAACATTATAGTTAAATTGTGTTGAACCATCGACCTCCGAATTAAAATCTCGAGTGGCAGAATACACATGTGTTTGTTTTTACTACATTGATAAACTATACATTATTTTTTAACGAGGGAGCGGAGCGACTGGGTATCTCCAATCAACTCAAACGGCGCTTATTCTGTGATTCTGTGTGTCTTGTCTGTACGTCGAAAATCAGCCGAATCACTGAACAGATTGCGCTGAAATTTGAAACAGACATCCGGTACGAGTTTACTGAGAACTGTTGACAAAATCAGCTAGATCCATTGCGATTAAATCCTACAATAAATACAAATGTGATTTTTTTAAATATCGATAGCATTTGTTTAGTAGTAGCTAGTGGGACGAGATCCACTTGGCTGGCATGGCCTAGTGGTAAGCATTAAGCCTACCGCACGGAAGGTTGGGGTTCGATACCCGTTAGTTCGAACATTTTTATATTTTTACACCCACATTATTTTTGAGGGGAGTTAAATGGGACGTAAAAAATAGGTGATTTTGTTTTATCTTGGAAATTTGTTAATGTTTCACGCTTATACGTTTTGAAAACGATTCGCATTTTGAATGTTCAATTTAAATAATTATTGTTGCAGAGTGAGTTCCAGTTTAAATAAGGTGACCAGACGGACCGGTTTTAGAACCACAGAAATTGTACCGGTATCCAGAGAGAATCATTAAAATAGGGTTTTTGTACCGGTTTGCAATTTGAGGGGGAAAGTGTGGAGATATTCTGTCAACTGTACTGTGAATGGAATTTGGAAGGTAACGTGTTATTTGAAAAAATCCCCTCCTCGGATAAATATGCCTAAGCTACGAATAGTAATAACATTGAAATAGTTCTTCCATCTCCAAGAAGATAATTCATTAACTCAAGTCATTATTTGTATTGATTTTGTTCCAAGATAATGAAAATTTAAAATGTATCAATCATTAAAAAATAATAAAAAAAATAAAAAATAAAAAAAACATACGTTTTTAATTACTAGAGAAGCGCCAAAGTCGTTGTTAAACGAGTGAGTGAGCCAAATGTTGAGTACTCGGGAACATCCCCTTTCCTCCCCTACACCTAAGGCTGGATCTAGCCCAGTACGGGGAATGATAGGTAAACAACACATGTCACACTTACTCGTTTAACAACGACTTTGGCGTTTCCCTAGTATTTATTTATATACCTTGCATATCTTGCATATCTTGCATACCATGCAAATATGTAGTAGACATGGTGGCAAGTACTTTACTATTTTAAACTTAACTTAACATTTTTTTAAAATTAACAATCAATTACAGTATCGAAAATATTACAACCTTTACATACAAAATGTTCAACAGTAAAATAAATCTATTTTCCGTTTATGAAATGGCATTTTGGCCATGTTTATTTGATTAAGTATTGGAGCTATATTATTAGTTTTCCGTATTTCTTTCTTTGTTGACTTACTCTTTGTTTGCGTTTTGTTGGCTTGGGACTTGTATTTATTGTTTTCATTATATCTCACTCTCAAGACTTTTCCCTGTAGTTCAGGGAAAATAAAGAATTGATTTATTTTCCAGACACTGAAAGAGAAGAAGAAAAAGATTAACATCTTCAAAGCAATTTTCTTCGCAATCCGTTTTTGAACATGATCTTTGTTAATAACCACACATCGTATGAAAAAACGCTGCAATTTTGAATTCTATCAATATTATCGTACGACACGAAATGGTTGAAATGATGGTTTACATTCACACAACAATATATTATTTTATATATTTTTATACACCTTGCATATCTTCGTCTTCCCCTACTAACTGGGATCCAGGAAATATTGGTCCAGTTGCTCCAATTAAATATCTATTTTTCATCGAAGAAGAAGTTCAGGAATATTTTAAAAAGATTCGACTCAACGCGGCGCCTGCTACCGGGCTGTATTCTGCATCCTGTGCTGAGGCTTGGCTCCTTCTCTATGCAGTATCTACAATCTATCAGCATCTACTGCACGTGTTCCTGATGTATGGAAGACAGCATCCGTGGTTCCAGTCTTTAAAAAGGGAGATAGATTGATGATCGAGAATTACAGGCCTATTTCGTTGACCTCACCTGCATGCAAGGGTATGGAGAAACTGATTGCTAAACGGTTAATTAATCACTTAAAAAGAAACAAACTTATCAATTTAAATCAGCACGGTTTTATACGTAAAAGGTCACGCGTAACTCTCTTGACTTACGTTATCAATCAAAGGTGAAATTCACTTGAATGTAGCCTACTTCTGTCAAACAGGTTGACTACATTTCATTATATTAGGCAAAGCTATTGACCAAGTCCCTCACACAAAATTGGTAGCAAAATTAAAAGGACATAAAGTTGAACACAATGTAATAGGGTGGATAAGCTCTTTCCTTTCCAATAGGAAACAATCTGTGGTTTTAATGGTTCTCGATCTGTAGAAACTCATGTTACTTCTAGGGTGCCACAAGGGTCTGTAATTAGGCCTCTCCTATTTACAATATTCTTTTTAGATCTTCCTCAATGTGTGCTATCTCAAGTTTACCAGTATGCTGATGATACAAATTTATTTCGACCATTTCAGGATTAGAGAATGTTTATGCATTGCAAGCGGATCAATCTGCTCTTGAAAAGTGGTGCTTGTTGAACTGTAGTACATACGTCTAACTAGGTCCACATCACCCATTGCTTCTAATTACATTCTTTTAGGTATTGCACTAGAGATGCAAACATCTATTAAACTCCTCGGTCTCACTATATCTTCAGATTTGAAATGGGATTTGCATACAGACTACGTTAGTGACAGAGCTTACAAGTTGTTAGGTTTTGTCAGTCGTAATTTATATAAAAGCTAGTCAAAATCTAAAAAAACTGCATATCTATCTCTTATCCACCCTATATTAACGTATGGTTTATCTGCTGTCATCCTACTTCTCAGCTAAACAAGCATAACTTGAGGTTATTCAAAACCGTGCAACTAAAGTTAATTTTTAAAATGTTTTTTTTTTTTAATTCTGAAAGTGCCTCTGAGCGGGTTAAACAAATGTGGACTACCAACAATACAAAACCATTGTAAACAAACGAATGTAAGATTTTTAAGTAACTTTATTACCGGTGTTACTGACCTTGATCCATTAAAAGAATAACAGTTCAGAAAAGACAGTTTAACCGTCATAATATTATAGGTCTAATTTTAAACCCTCCCCGTGCTAGAACATCTATCTATCATAATTATTTTATAACCGTGCCGTTACTTTATGAAATACTGTTCTTCTAGAAATCAAAGATGCTACAAATTTAACGAATAAAATAAAATATGTTAAAACGTATTCTAAAGGCCTACCATATTTTGATACTTCAAGATTTTCTTGTTTATTGACTTATTGTTGTATCCTATTTGAATTTAGTTGTAATAAAGGGAATCAGGCATAACTTGCTACGGGGCTATGCTGTCTCTGATTCTCTTCAACATTTTAAGTTAACTATGTATCTTCATTTGTTGAATAAATAATATATTATATATATATCACTACACTTTGTTCCAACATCGTTTAGTTGGGTAAAGGGGTGTTTCCACCTAAATCTTGGGCATCACCGAATCAGCACGGCCTGCCAAGCTCGGCACCTCATCTTCTTCCTCATTTTCTTGTCGTAACACCAACCCTCTCCACTTTTTCCTGTCCTCCACCATCTTTCTCTCTCTTCAACCACTTCCCACTCCTCTCCTCTCTCCTCCACACCACACTGACCACACGCTCTATACGACTATCAGATTCTGATCACTTAGCGTCGGAGAAGAAAACTCTGCGGAGACCCTATGTGCTAATGGCTACTCACATTACAACATAACTAAAGCATTCAAACGTCAACCTAAAGTCAGTGACGGAGGAGAAAATAGAACAAGAAAAACACGTGCAACAGCATATCTGCCTTATATCAAAGGTACAACAGATAAAGTCAGTACACTGCTCAGGGCTCACAACATCAAGACCACTTTCAAAGCACATTGCAAAATCAACACCATGCTAAGAAGTGCAAAGCAGTCAATCCCTCTGAGTCGCAAGGAGTCTACGAGGTCCCCTGTGGTTCGTGCCCCCAAGGCTATGTGGGCCAAACAAATAGGAGAATGTCGGCTAGAGTGAAGGAACACGAACTCGCAGTAAGACAGGACAAAGCAACATCCGCATTAGCTCAGCATGTAAGGAAGGAAGGCCATTGGATAGACTTTGCCAACACTAGAACTCTAGCAGTAGCCCCTGTATATTACCCTCGTATCATACGCGAAGCCATTGAGATAGAAAAACGTCCCTGCAACATTAACAAGCGAGATGATGCCCAGAGACTGGCAACAGCATGGAAACCAATCTTGGTCCAATACCAAGTGGTAAACAAACACATACCACCTTTAGACACAACAAACGCTACTACACAAGAGCCTTCCTCGAGCAACACAGTACAAATCTCTGCATTTCCAATACAACCTCGCCGCCCCGCACCTATTTCCACCACAATAGGAGGCATGCAAACTCGATCGAGGACGCGCGCAGTTGGGTTGGAGACTGTCAGTCGAGTGCGTGTTCTTGAAGAAGGAAGACGTACTAGTGAGTGACTCGTGATCATGCCAGATGCGATTCTGGCGAAACGTCGAGTGCCAGGCTACAGACAAAGGTCTGTAGCAGCAAACTCATACAAGCGGCGGAATGTCCCGGAAGACAATTACAACATACAATATGTCCGCGAAAACTTAAGAACAAACAATTATATATATTGTGTAGTCACTTTTTTAATTTCTGTCTAAAGTACTAACATATATATATTATAAAAAAAACAGACAAAACAAAACAAAACAAAACAGACCAAAAATTAGATAGTTTTAAATTGGTGGCCGCATAGCTCAGTTGGTAAGAGCATAGCCCGGTAAGCTAAGGTCCCGGTTCAAACCCCGTGTAGTCACTTTGTTAATTTCTGTCTATAGTACTAACATATCAACGTCATATAGTCGTCTACTATGAAACCAAAGTAAAACAGTATATATATATATTAAGGCCTGGTCAACATGTCGCCTAGAAGGTTTCCACACTTGGCATTAGAACTCACTTGCCAAACAGACGCTACAAGTAGATATATATATATATTAATAATAATAAAAAAACTCACTCCATACACGCAATGAAAGAAATAAACTACAAAGAATAATAATTATGGATATTTAGATTTATTTCACATTAATATAATATTTTAACTGACGTATCATGGGTGGTAGAATTCCTTTCCTTCGTATTATCGGTAAAGTTGCTAGCAGTTCTACCGACTAGTAGGCGGGTTTCTAGTTGTCAATCATGTAGCATCTTACAAAGGAAACTGGCGCCAGCGAATATGTTTGAGTTTACCTGCCCAAACGACTCCGAGGGATCGTGGTTTTGAATGGATTAGGGTTACAATAGGTTTGCGTGCACATAAAAATAAGTACATTGAATATTTTAATCTCGATTTGTATGTTATTTATTATTTGTTTACAATCTGAATTGCATATTTGAAGCAATATTCAAATTGTGTTTAAAATGATACCTCTTGGCAGTAGGCCTTCCCTGTTTCATAAACAAATACACACGTAAAAGTATAATAATAGATCCATCCGTTCATTCTGTTTAAAATTTATTTGTTTAGAACTAAAGAGAGATTATCACTCAGATAAATATTCAATCAACGCCAAAGTAAACATTGCGATAGTAATCGGCAGTCCGCATTGCTTGGTTAGAATCAGGTTCATATCCCGAGATAATAAGAACTGTGTATCTTGAGTAACTTTCCAACACCACACATGGTTAAAAACCTATATAATGTATTGTGAATGTGTCATAAATAATAAAACTAAATACATTTAAAAAAAGTAGAAAATGATTCATGTCCCATCCCCTGAGCGCGTGCATAATATAATAATAATAATAATAATAAAAATAATAATAATAATAATAAAAATAATTAATAATAATAAATAATAATAATAATAATAATAATAATAATAATAATAATAAAAAATAAAAAAAACAGCAAAAAGATTACCACAAATACAAAAATTTGTGAAAAACGGCTTCCAAGCTCTCCTTCAAAAGTCTTTGGCTGTGAATGTTGTGAGATATAGAATTTGAGCCAATCTTTTCCTTCTTCCTCCCTAGTTTCGCATTGAAAAGAAATAAGATCATTTCGCCTGTTGACGAGCGCCAAGCCAACCATTTTCGTAGTAAACAAAGTAAAAATTTTCAACTCAAAATCATTAAAACTAGGAAAACGCTAAAGTCCCGCCGCGTTGATGGATGAGCTTTTTAAAGTTTTTAGATTGCGTGGGTTCTCTTTACTTTTGCAAGTGCTTTGTTTTGCTGCCTACGCATTGTAGGTGATTGTTGTCAAGTTTCTATTGTTTCTTGTCAATTGATATTATTTACTGTACAAACTTATATTGAAAGCTTTATTTCTATGGATTCTGGCTAACTTTTTCAACTTTTTCTTACAAAAGGTACTACATCACTATAACCTTAATGTCCATGTATAATATGGACGTTGTAGCCCCACCCGTTTGGTCAGAATTGGCCCAAATGACACGAAAATATAGCACAAAAAATCGAAAAAAAATCGTAAAAGTACGATATTCATGAGAAATATTTCTTCGATTGTACCCAAAAACAATACACCTCTAAGTTCAGAGATTTCGAAGGTCCCCTCAAATTTTCATCAAGATCGGATATGCCGTTTGCCTGGTAGAGAGTTAACAAACAGACAGAAAAAAAAAAAAAAAAACACCCGAGCTAAATTTTTTGGGGGTCAGTGAAATTGAAGTCTTCGCTTCACTCGCTACGCTCATCCAAAAAATTACTTGGCCATTGACTTTTTAAAGTTCTTATAATGAACCAAATTCAATGGCCATTTAATTTTTTTATGATTTTGAGTTTAAAATTTTTACTTTTTTTACCACAAAAATGGTTGGCTTGGCGCTCGTCAACAGGCGAAATGAACTTACTTCTTTTCAATGCGAAACTATGGAGGAAGAATGAAAAGACTGGCTCAAATTCTATATCTCACAACATTCACAGCCAAAGACTTTTGAAGGAGAGCTTGGCTACCGTTTTTTTTTTGTTTTTTTTTTTACAAATTTTTGTATTTGGGGTTAATTTTTCTTCCGACTGATCTAAACAAACAACACGCAAACAACTCGGTCGGACAACATCCAAGTCAGTATTCCAGCACTAGTACTTGACGGACGTACACTTATTGTTTTGTGAAATTATACAACAAGCACTAACTCGAGCAGCATTGTTTTTCCGAACAATATAGGCCAATAAAATAATATAATCTCGTATGATCTAAAACTCGATCTTCACGTGACAAGTGCCAAAAGAGAACTGAAGACAAATGTTGAGCAGTGGTTAATTTGGGGGAGGACGCGAAAATTATATCAAAAATTTAAAAATAAAATTATAGTAATTGTTTAGTCAATAGAATTACAATGTTATATCACACTATACTATTTACAAAAAAAAAACGATGTTAGATTTGGAAAAATTACTTTTATATACCCAATCTTCTTGGGAATGAAGAGTTTTGGTTCAGTCTATTCCAGAGCATTATTGACGAAATTTTGAAAGTCAAAGGAAAATGGCTGAAAGTTGGTTGAATGAAAAAGGAAATTGAATAAAAAAGGGAAAAAAGTTTTTTGGGTGACGAAGCAGGTCAAGAAGGCGATTATATGGAAATTTTGAGTCAATAAAAAAATTAAAGTTCTAGGTGCAATACAATTCTGAGCTATAATTTTTTTATTGTTTAAACACTCCTTTGTCTCAGTCTCAGCTCCGAGTATCTTCTTCTATTTACTGTTTTCTTTTTTTCCTTTTCCAAGTTTCAATACATGATTCATCTGCATTAATTTTATTTATACATTTTATACAAATTAATTAATTAATTTGGTGTTTTTTGTTTGTTTTGTTTATTGTCCTAATTTCGTGTTGAGGTTTTTAATAGGTCCTACAAGCCCAGTTGTTGTTCAGTTCCTGTTTGGTTCCCAAACGAAAACCATATCAACGCAAAACGATTATTTCTCCACTATTACAATTAGATGTAAGTTCATCTACGTCTAGAACGACCCAACCCTTGACAACAAGTTTTATCTTTACAAATCATCAATAACTGGAGAACTTGTGACTAATTTCCTACGACGAGCCCTTTCATTTTCTCAACAAAAGCAGTCTTTGAAAGGAAGACGGCCAGACGGGTCATTTCCAAATAGCTGGCTGGACTTGGGGAAAGACACATAAAAAACGGTCAACGTTCACGAAGTTTAGGAGGTCGCTGCTAGATAGTAGCACATTCAATCAAACTTCGGCCAAATTTATTGAGTTTACTATAAATTTATTCTCCGAGATATGGACATTGGGAAATGTGTTTTTCAAAAACTTAAACCTTTTCGCAAGTCAGATCGTTCTATCTCTTTTAGTTTCCAAGATAATGAAGCATTAGTTTGTGCTTTGTTTTACATATAATTGATCATAAAAATAAAAATGTGATTGCGAAAAGGTTTAAGTTAAAGTCCAACTTGAACAATGCAACTTACCCGATTCAAATATTGTGAATGGTTTTCTTTAAAAATGTGGTCAAAGTTGGCATTTTTCTTGTTCTAAAATGGCTCCGTGATACGGGCTCTTAAGCATATGCCAACTCTTGTCAACCAATTCAGTCTGATTTTGGAATACACGTTTACACACACATTTAAGATTATGCTTACGTACTTTTTATATTAATTGCATTATGTTAAATCATTTTCAAACAAATTTGTAAACTTTCTTAAGGTAACGATAAATGTTTAAGCTCTTTACTATCTCTGTGTGTAGTTCATCACAAGAATTATAAATCAACTCACACTGCTCAGACTCTTGTTAAAGTCTGCCAATATTAATGTCATATAAGTTTCTTTGAAGACTCAAAATGTCGCATCTTTCTCACAAATTGAAAGTTGAGCTTTAGTTCCTTGCGCCTAAAGGCCTGGCCACCATGTTGCCTAGAAGGTTTCCACCCTTGTCATCAGAACTCACTTGCCAAACAGACGCTACAAGTAGACAGCCCTGCAACTACAAAGTCAACGTATCACCGCACCTTGTTTGATCTCGGTCGGGTCCAGCGAACACACAGTTGAATTAAGATTTCTTTACAACACGTTTAATGTTTGCGAAGTTACCCAGTGACCGAAAACCTGAGTGCAGCGTAGCAAATAGTAATAGGCAAATGTAATAGTGAATGTAAGTGAAAAGAAAAGTTTGCAATGCAGGTAGTCTAATGCGCTAATACTATAGTGCACGAACATGAATAGAGAAGTGCGCGAATAGTTTAGTGCACTTATGTTCTTGTACGCTGATAAAAAGTGCGCGAGAGTGTACGAACACAAACAGTGAAGTGCGCGAATAGATTAGTGCACTAATATTCTTGTGCGCTTTTTTCAAAGTACGCGAACACAAATATTAGAGTGTACGAGCACAAATAGTAAAGTGCGCGAATAGTTAGTGCACTTATGTAATTGTGTGCTAGTGTCAAAGTGCGCGAACACAAATATTAGAGTGAAACAGCAAAAATCGTGAAGTGCGCAAAATAGTTTACTGCACTTATGTTCTTGTGTGCTAATTTAAAGTGCGCTGTTGGGTCCATAAGTGGTGATGCGGAGGACCACTTTACATTCGCAAAGAATATTTATTTTTGCATCATTCTGGCTGGTGTAGACTGTTCCACAGGACTGGCCCACATCGCTGAATTTAAGTAGATATAATTAAAACACTTTAGAAATGCATTTTATGGTAAAAAGTCATTTTATTGATAAGAAAATGAAACCCTCAACTAGTTTTAAATGAATGTGGTATTGTAACAATTAGAAAAATAAAAGAATGTCTTCAAAGTAAAAAAAAACAGTGAGTCAAAGAAGTGAGACGTTTGTTGATACAAAGAACATAGTAATGAAAGATGTTATGTGTGCTCACAATCCCCAAACATACTCCCCCCTGTTGATTGAATGCAATCGAAACATTTTTTAGTTAGGTTGAGGTAAATACTCGATGGGAAGGGAACTAGTTTCGTGAGGGGTTTCTCTTCAATACTCCGCCGGATGTCTGGATCGCAGCGACGCGGACGTGACCATCTTTACCTTGGAAAGGTCTCTGTGATAACTCCAAGGTTCCACTGGAGAGGTGGTAGGTGATCTTCTTTCATAAGAACCACCATGCGGGCCCTGAAAAATTGGATTCTGGTGGATATCCATTTTCTTCTCTGTTGGAGTGAGTTGGAGGTAGTCTGTTGACCACTCTGCCCATAGCTGTTGGTACAGTTTTCTGAACCCGCTGCCATCTGGATAATCTAGACTCGGAAAGATCAGATAGACAGGGTTCGGGATAACTAATCAGAGGAGCACCAATGAGAAAGTGTCCTGGACTTAAGTAACGGGGAAATCTGATGAATCTTTTGACAAGACAGTGATAGGACGAGAATTAAGACACGCCTCAATCTGAGTTAGTAAGGTAGTGAATTCCTCCATGGTAAGTACAGCGTTTCCTGCAACGCGTTTCAAGTGGTATTTCATTGACTTGACACTAGCCTCCCATAAGCCACCGAAGTGTGGTGCACGTGGAGGAATAAAAGTGCCATTGAAGTTGTTCACCTGAGGCTTTAGTCGGCCATCTTATTCTGATGCTGCTCAGAATGGAACAAGTTCGAATTTTCCTTCAATTCATTGTTTGCTCCCACAAAGGTTAGTACCATTTCTGAGAACAAATGAAGGCATTTACCTCGTTCTAGCAGTGAAGCGTCTAAGTGCGGCAATAAATGCATCAGATGTTAGTCCTGGGGACTAGCTCGAGATGAATCGCCTTAGTGGCTAGACAAACGAATACAGCTACGTAGCATTTGATCGTTGTCTTGCTTCCTTAATAATCCTTGCTTGACATGAAATGGACCAGCAAAGTCTGTACCAGTGTTAAGGAACGGTCTAGAAGGCTGGGACTCGTGCTGAGGGAAGTGGCCATCAGCTGCTGTGTATTTGTCACCTTGAGTTTGAAACATGGCAAACATTTATGTATAATAGATTTGACCGTTTGCTTTGCTCTCGGAATCCAGTAATGTTGCCTGAGAGAAGCAATGAGGAGTTGCGGACCTGCATGTGACAGTCTCAAATGTTCGGCTATGATTATTAATCCTGTGAAGTGATGCTTTGGAGGTAAGACGATTTGATGCTTATTATCATAAGCTAGCTGAGAATTTCTCAATTTTCCCTCCTACCCGAAGAATTGCTGATCATCGAGAAAAACATGTAAATCTCGAGACTACTTTGAGATGAAACTTGTTTATTGGACAGAAGGTCTCGAATCTCTAGGCTGTATGTAGATGCTTAAAACCCATTGATGCATTTTGTTAATGCTGTTTGTACTTCTGCAGTACATAGAAAAACCTGATCGTTTTCCAAAAGGGTTTTGTTTTGTGTTGTGGATGAAACGAAGACAGTAAGCCACAACTCTGGTGATTTTGGGGATACCTTTGAAAACTGATGCAAGATATCAACAGTATGGTCTTGCGTAGCAAGTGTAGTGACTGATGTCTTCTTCTCTTCTGGGATGTTGTCATTTTCTGTTATAGTTCCCATCTGGCTGGCCAATCCGATGATGTTGCTGTAAACCACTGTGGTCCGGCCACCACAAGTAAAGTTCAGCTAATTTCACACGCTTTTATTCCTCGTGAAATGAGGTCTGCTGGATTGTCACTAGAAAACGTGGTTCCAATCCTCGATTCTTGTGTGATGTTGGATCTTTGCAACCCTGTTGGCTACAAATGTCTTCCATCGTGTTGCTGGTGATGCAATCCATGATAAGACAATAGTGGAGCCCGGTCCACAAGAAGACTTGGGCAATTTTCAGGTTTAAAATTGGAAAAGTTTTCTTTAACTAGCTTGGCTAGTAATTCTGCTCCTAAGAGTTCTAGGCGTGGCAATGATACCTTCTTGACAGGAGCCACCCTTGACTTGGAACATAATAGATTTGGGTTTCCCCTTTGACCTTGTTTATTAGTTGATCTAATGTACAAGGAGCAGCCAATGCTTTTCTGACGCATCCGAAAAACCGTTGCAATTGTATGATTGTTTGAGTCCTTTGACAAGTACATATCTGTCAATTTGAATGCTGTTCACATGTGACAATTGATTATGGAGAACTTGCCACTCAATGGAGAGTTCTGACGGCAATCATCATCCCACTGTAAGTTATGTAACCCCTAGGTTTCTGTAGAAACATCTTATATGAGATAACTATGGGACTCACAAGTCCTAGTGGATCAAATATGGTGCTACTAACGACAACACAAAAACTTTTAGTAATCTTGTTTTTAGATTTACAAAGATAGGCTATTGGCAACAAGAAAAATTTTTCCGATGATTGGTGCCACAATAGTCCTAATGTTTTTATACTCTCTTCTTTGTTGAAAATCAAGAGGCAGCTGCATCTCCCTGTCTTCTGGTGGTACAGCTTCTAGTAAAGCTGGGTGGTTAGAGCCCATTTCTTAAGGGGAAATGCTCCCCACTTAAGGAGTGCAATTAGTTCCTCTTGTAGTTGCAATGCATCGTCCAGATTGTTGGAACCGCTGAGTGCATCGTCAACAAAAAATCTCGTTGTAAGATTTCCGCCGCCGAGGGTATTTGTCAAATTCCTCTTCCGCTAGTTTATTCAAAGATCTGGTTGCGAGAAATGGAGCTGATGCAGTACCATATGTTAACTGTTGACAGTTCATAGGTTTTAGTTGCTGGTCAGGTGACTTTTTTCCCTAGAATTCGTTGAAACGGTATCTTCAGGATGAATATTAACTTGGCGATACATCTTTGGGGATGTCGGCTGTAAAAACTATTTCATGAGTCCTGAAAACGCAGAACGATTGAGTACAGGTCCTGTTGAACTGTTGGTTTCCAACCATAAGAATATCGTTTAGTGATTTGCCATTTGTAGTTTTGGCAGAACCATCGAATACAACTCTAGTCTTGGTTGTTGAGCTGGATGGTTTAAAAACAGCATGATGAGGTAGATAGTATGTAGGCGTAAGTGTGTTTTTATCATCTGTTGATGTTTGTACTTCTTTCATATGACCTAATTCCTCATACTCATCCATGAATGTCACATATTGTTCTCGAAGTTCTGGGTGTTTCGTTTAGCTTATGTTCCAATTGGTGGAACCTTACTGTTGCTTGCTGGCAGGAGTCACCCAGTTGTTTATGTAAACGTTGTGGAAGTCTCACCACAAATCTGCCAATTTTCGTCCCGTGTGGTATTTTGTTGAAAATGCGATTCGCATTGAAGCTCTTTCCCCAGTTTTGGGGATGAGTTGATCTCCTCCAGTTCCCAGAATCGTTGCAATCGTTGTGTCAGGTTTTCTTCTTGGGCGACAAAACAAGAGGTCACCGATTTTTTTTGGTTCAAGTTCATTCGGTATTTGATACCGTCCTGATAAGAAACCAAACCAAGTTCTGGGTTTTGTAGTACTGGGAAATCTCCGGGCCTTGTACGCTTTTCGGCTCGAAGAATGTGAAAGCACAAAATCAGCTCCAATAAGCATATCAATACTTTCCCGGTTCATGGAAGTTTGGGTCAGCCAGTTGGATATCCCTTGGCAGATTTTCCAGTGCTGACTGTCGATGCAAAGTGATGGTATCTGTCCAGTTATATGCGGCCCAAAACAGAACATGTAAGGCTTGCCTTATAATTTGCTCACTGTTGAGTGAAATTGAACGGATGTTGTTTAACTTGGCTTCTGCTGAAACATTGCTCACCCCTTGCATTATTATCCGATTATAACTTTTCTTTAACTTAAGTCTTTGAACTAAATCTTTTGTAACGAAGTTAGATTTGGGTACCGCAGTCAATCAATGCCCTGCATTTGTGTGTTGATCCATTGAGTCTCGAACTAGCACTATTGCAGTTGACAACAGAACTTGTGATTGCAATTCTGTGTCTTGCAACATGACAGGGGCCTGAGATCCCTGTTGACATGATTGGCCGATGATTCGCCACGCTCGTTACTATTAGTTGGCTGTACTTGTTGGCAAGATTTGGCTTACTTGACGGTTTTTGATAGACTTTTCTGTATGTAATAATGTATGGTGTCTAACCCAAATTTCAAATTTTGCAATTTAATGATATCGGGCAATTTTTAAACTGAATGCCCAGCCGCAGGCAGTTGACACAAAGTTTGTTGTCCTGTACACATTCTCTCCGCTGCTGTGTTCTGCTGCTATGAATGTTTCACATAAAAACAGTGGATGATGATTGGGACAAAAAAACATTTCTTGTTCTTAACTGACATGAAAACTTCCAGATTGTTGAGCAGCCTTGTATTGTTTGGGCTTAAATCACCTTGTCGACTGTCCTGAGAGCTACAGCTATTAAAAGCGTTTATGTTTTCTAGAGCTTGGCTCTTTACTCAAGAAAGTGGGGAAGATCTGATTAGTGGTGGGAAAGATTGTCGAGATTCCTTTATTTCCCACTCCCTTCGGGGAGTTCTTGTCAAGCCCCTCAACATTCAGCTGTGATACAAGGATATCACCTAGTGGTTGATCAAGTTCCATGGCCTTGAGAGCACTTAAATTACTGCGAATAGTATTCACAAACTGCCTTAAGTCAGAAGCTGATTCCCTTTGAACTGCCTTTAGGTTCAAAAGTCCCTTGTGTAAGTAGCTGCTATCAGTTTTTTGTTTTCATACATATCCTTCAGTAACTGCCAAGCTACTTGGTAATTGACAGCAGTGATAGGAAGGTTTTGAATTAGCTGCAATGCTTGGCCGTTTAATGATGAATTTTTGAATGGTCATGACGTCTGCGTTTTCATGAACCATCACCGTGAAAGAATCCGAAAATGGAAACCACTCCTCATATTTGCCATCAAAGCTTGGCAATGAGACTAATGGTAACCTCAAACTGCCATGTGGCATGTGGGACACCCCTGATACTTGAAGTTCTCCGGAGCTCTGCTGGAGGGCCCTGGATTACACTTCGTTCTTCTGCTTGCCTTAATATTAGTTCCATTTGGCCCTTCTGCTTCATACGCAGTTTCCTCGAACACTGCCCGATCATCGTCATAATCTGACTGAAGGTCGTCAGTTTCCAGTTCAGACTGTACGCTGTCGTATCTAGCCATGATGTCTGGGAAACGTCTGAGGCCTTACAGTAATCTCGTGAATATTGTTTTCAGAGGGTACAAACGCATCGATGAATGTTTTCATACGAGTCATTTGTGTTTTAATAACACCCCTCTTCTTGACTAACTTTTGTAGTCGATTAGGCTCCATTACTACTTACAATAGTGAAATGACTGACCTGTCAACTTGAATTCGGCCCGTGAGGTACCAAAATGTTGGGTCCATAAGTGGTGATGCGGAGGACCACTTTACATTCGCAAAGAATATTTATTTTGCATCATTCTGGCTGGTGTAGACTGTTCCACAGGACTGGCCCACATCGCTGAATTTAAGTAGATATAATTAAAACACTTTAGAAATGCATTTATGGTAAATAGTCATTTTATTGATAAGAAAATGAAACCCTCAACTAGTTTTAAATGAATGTGGTATTGTAACAATTAGAAAAATAAAAGAATGTCTTCAAAGTAAACAAACAGTAGAGTCAAAGAAGTGAGACGTTTGTTGATACAAAGAACATAGTAATGAAAGATGTTATGTGTGCTCACAATCCCCAACATGCGCGAACACAAATATTAGAGTGTACAAGCACAAATAGTGAAGTACGCGAATAGTTTAGTGCTCTTTTTCTTGTGTGCTAATTTCAAAGTGCGCGAACACAAATATTAGAGTGTACGAGCACAAATAGTGAAGTGCGCGAATAGTTTAGTGCACTTATGTTCTTGTGTGTCTTGGCATGGCCTAGTGGTAAGCATTTAGCATACCGCATGGAGGGTTGGGGTTCGATACCCGTTAATTCGAACTTTCTTTATATTTTTACACCCACATATTATTTTTGAGGGGTGTCAATGGGAGATAAAAATTAGGTGATATTGTTTTATCTTGAATTTTTGTTAATGTTTCACGCTAATGCGTTTTGAACACGATTCTCATTTTGAATGATCAATTTAAACTAGGGAAACGCCAAAGTCGTTGTTAAATGAGTGAGTGAGCCAAGTGTTGAGTACCCGAGAACATCCCCTTTCCTCCCATATACCCAAGGCTGGATCTAGCCCAGTATGGGGAATGATACCGGGTACTATACACATGGCTCACTCACTCGTTTAACAACGACTTTGGCGTTTCCCTAGTAGATTACATTATAGACTATGAGTGATTAACAGTGTCTTCCACAGCCGCGCTCGGAGCTTTGTATTCCACTTCCTTGACATTCCCTGAAACAAGACAGGTGTTACTTTCACTCGTTCCTTGTATTTAAAACTAAATCATTTAGATAATACAAAGGCATTACCTTCTGGTTTAACCATCTTCTTCTTCAAGTAACACTTGTAGAGACCGTAATGTATAATACTGCTCAAGGCTGACACAGCACTCATAGCTTGGAAGGCTCCACTGCCACCTAGCCCTCGGTAAAGAAAACCACCTACCAAGCTACCGACTGCATAACCTAAAAAATGAGGGAAAATAGTTCAATTAGGCCGCGTTCCCATAACTTTGGTTTAGTCTTAAGAAATTGTTATTGGTTGTTATGGTAACAAGAAATCCGATATCCTGATTGGTTAGTAATGTTTCAGTGGCCTATCATAATGAAGTTACTCCTATTCATTGGTCGTCGTATAAATAACAAAACGTCTGATTGGTCCATCATAAGAATTATGGTTTTGTTATAACAATTTCTTAGGACAAAAACGTAAACAATTTAACACGTATTTCCTATCCCCTTATAACTAAACCAATTTGTGGGAACGCGGCCTAACTCACTGCAGTCTGCCTCCCATAATGTTATAACTCAAAGTCAAAGTCAAAAGTCAAAGTAATAAAATTGTTATGCTCATTATTTCCTGGGCCCCGATTCATGTACATTTTTATCCCGGTATAAGCCGAGTTAGGTGGTATAAGTGCGGTATAACTCCGAATCCAATTCATGAAGACTTATCCCGCCTCGACCGTGGATAAGAAAATACGTAAACAGATGGCGGACATTTTAAATTTTGCATCTATGTGTAAAACGAGAAAAGTTGGCATTACTCTCATAAAACAAATCAGAAACCGTCCCGGGCCTAGGCCCAGATGTAGAAAATTATTCATAATACAACAGTGTAGGCCTAAAGTTCCATTAGGCTATAGGACTACATTCAATTAATGCTAACATAACACGTTTGACAAGCCCTAGGCCTCTCCTAGGCAACCCTAGATCTGCACGACCTTGTTCAGACACATCCCGCACAAATAACTAGTTTTGATTACTAAAAGCCTAATGCAGATGAAGAATGGTATGATAGTCCTAGGCTATTCCAAAATTTACGGCAATGCCAATAATAAGCCTTTTCTTTTCTTTTAATGAATTCACGCAAACTCCTGTCACTAAATGAAAAGTAAAACAAAAGATGGTGGAAATTTTCAGTGTTCTTTTGCTAATTTGCTGATTTACATGGCTGTGGAATGCAGTGGAAAATAACATTTGTTGTGTCTGTTGTTGCATTGGAAATTTTTTTATTGGATGAGAGTTGCCCAGACTTAACCAGGCCTTATCCTGCCATGTCCTGCATTATACCGTCCTTATACCACCTATACCCGGGATAAATGTACATGAATCGGGGCCCTGGTGTTAAAAAAGTGTTTGTTTTCTTTCTGTCTTCATTGGACTAGTAAAAAATCTGCAGGACAACATGTGTGCTCTATTTGTTTTTGTTTTTAAATACGCCCCACCCGTTAGTGCCATTTTTTGCCGTAGGCGAGAGAATTGGCGAATTTGCATCTTTCTAAGGAGCACGTTATAACTTGAAAATGGCACAATAAGTAAAAATCACTGGGGTTTTATTAAATAATTTTATTTTCTCGACAATTGAAATAGGACACATTTGGCAGTTAGCAAAATAGCTATTCGCTCGGCAAAGATGTATCCGACTTATATGGAACTTTTCAAAGTTGTCAATGAAGCATACATGGACGACCCTGCGATCATAGATTTTCGAAATTTTTTCTTAAACAGCCAGAAAAAAATCAGGAATATAGTCAATTTGGAGTTTTCAACAAATCAAAATTCGTGAAAACTTATTTATTTTTTATAAATTATTTTAAAACAAAATTTGGAAATGTGTTACTGCAGAGCCTTATATTTCAACTTCGTGACATATGTTTAAAATTTCAAACACCTGTGGTGTCAGTCGGCCGAGCGAACAGCAATATGCCGAAAACGCATGTCATATACTCTCTTAAAGGGGCTATTAACTCAAAAAAATATTTTTACCACATAATCTAAAGCACAATACCACACTGAAATGACAGTTTAAAAATTATATTTTGTACTGTGATTTAACACGAATTTTTCAACTTTTGTATCCAGAAATTTCCGAAAATTGGTGTTTTGATAAATTTCTTAAATCGGCTTTAACCTGCTTCTTTTTTTATCCACATAGATACAAGAGCATAGTACCATCTAAAATGTCCATTTTTTACATTGTGTCTTGAAACTGTGCACAAATATATCCTCAAACACGCAAAAATATGCCTTCCAAATCACACCCCATCTTGGTAATCAGCATATTTTGTTCGAACCACTTGCCCGAATTACAATACAAAATAAAGAGAATTTACAGAAAAGGCTGTAGAGTACGTCAATAATGGACAATATTTTTTAAATGAAAATCCTCCAAGGTCACGGGGCCTAAAGATCGTCCCCATGTTATTTCTTATGGGAGATTTTTGTTTATGGGACCTAGCTCGAAAAATGTCATGTTTGACAATTTTTTGGGAGGTCATGGTGGCCCCAATAATTTTTCTGAAAATTGCTAAATTCATTTCTAGTTAGCATGAATGAAATATATTTTTTTGGAGTTTAGCGGTTAAATACCCCTTTAAGTTCAACACAGTTTTGTTGAATGTGACTAATGCTACGAAATACTTATAGAAAAAAAACACTCTTTTAAATCGATATCCATGAATAGACATGATAATCTTTTCTTGGAGGAAATGGCTCAGAGCGTGTATACGATGATGTACATTGGGGGTTACGGAGGATAATACTGACTTTTGACTTTTTTACAATTTCGCGTCAAATACTATTGTGTTTGATTCGGGAATATTGTTATAGTTTTTCAGTCATGGGCTTTCTATTCAAAGTATCGTCAACTCAAGCTAACATACAATCATCTGAAGAAGAGCAAGTACTTTTATTAGCTGCAATAAGCAAGCTCGCCATTAAACCCACCAATGCCAACTTGCATGCCAGTGACTATGCCTAGTATGGTAGCTGACGCTCCCGGGGGACTGACGGCGCTGGCGTAGGACACTATCGTGGTGAAGCACAGCGCGTAGGTCGGGCCCTGCATGAAGAGCTCGAGAGGAACCACCCACCATGGGTTGGTGACCAGGGAGACGAGGCCCAGACGGATCGAGTAGCATAGGAAGGCCCCAGGGTCAACGAGTTGTCGAAGCCAATCTTCTGATTATCTTTCCTGGAAGAAAATACATCATTTGGGCTTTGAGAAGACGTATCACAGAGATGCCTCAATGGTCCATGGAAATTTTAGCGCTTTTGATGTGATTTGTAACCAATCCACATATTTCCAGATCCTTGTTAAAGATCCTACAAGATGTGAATGTGTGGAATTTTTTTTCTGAATGATTCAAAGTTTAGCGCTATAAAACATACTCTCTTGAAAATGTTTGATCTCGAGTTCTCGACCCTACGGACACTACACACTTCTAAAACCAAGTCAAAACAACAGCTGGCCTTAAACTCAGTATTTAAATTATGATGCTACATTTTCCTTTTTTACTATAAAGAAAGTGACATGACATTGTTGAGGCACAACGTCATTTGATGGCCAAATAAAATTTTATCTTTCATATTTTTCTCGTGTATCATTTTGACAACGTAAAAAATATTATACGAAAAAGAATTATTTGTTTGTTTGTTTATTTGTTTATTTATTTATTTATTTATTTATTTATTCATTTATTTATTTATTTATTTTTTTTTATTTATTTTTTTATTTATATATTTGTTTGGGTTTTTTGTTTGTTTTTTTTGTTTGTTTGTTTTTTTTGTTTGTTTTTTTGTTTGTTTTTTGTTTGGGGTTTGTTTGGTTTTTTTTGTTTGTTTGTTTGTTTGTTTGCTTGTTTTTTTCACTTAAACCCGATATGAGGAAGAAAAATACTTCACCCCCCCAAAGTTTCGGGGGGCAAGGGAAACAAACCTTTAAGTTTTTTTAAAATTTCCCCCCCTTGTCCCCACACCCCAACGCCAATTTTTTTAAAACCCGTTTCACAGATATAAAATTTAAATTCGGGAATTTCTAATGTATTAACTAATAAGTAAGTAAAAAACCTTATTAGTTGTGGTGTAAGAAAAGAGAGGGCAATGATTTGCAACCTAGTGGACAGCCTAGTGGGTTTTACTACTTGGGTTTTAAAACTTTTTGACCCCCCCCCACTGTTTTCGCTTTGAGCAAACCTACAAGGGGGGGTCCAGTCCCCCCCTCTGGCACTTTACAAGGGCTCACCTTTTTTGGGTTTTTTTGTGCCCAAAAATTAAGAGTCAAGGGAAGCCCTTTCAGTCTACATTCTTTAGGGGTTCCCAAAAAAAAAGTCTGCCATACATTTTTAGGGGTGTAAAAAACCGCACTTTGGGATAAAAATACATGAAGAGCCCGGGAAATGTTAGAGTTCAGTTTCCCATTCAAAAACAATCCCAACAAGAGGTTGGGGTTTCCACCTTCCCCTTCCACCTCCCCAATTTCAGCACAAGGTAATTTTTTCTTGTGTCACTACAGGGACACATGGAAGCTGGGTTTTCGCTCGTCCCGCCTCCCCACGGAAAAAGGTTTTTTTCCCTCTTTTTTATTCAAAGTTTTTTTTTCTTTTATTAAAAAATTCCCTATTTATTTTTTCCCCGTACTTTTTCCCCCTTCGGGAAATGACTAAATTTGCTTTTCTCTCTCACATTTTAAAACTAATGGGTATGTTATCATAATTGTTTTGGGGGGGTTTTTTTTATACGTGAATTCATGTAAAAAATGTGATTTGAATTAAAAATAATATTTTCCCCTCGAAAACTGTGTGTTGGGGGTTTTCCTTCAATTACGTGGAAAAAACCCTCAGTTTTTTAGGTAAAATTTTAAAATAAATTATTTGCCCCTGCCAAAGGGGGTAGTAACCGTGAAACCGTCCAAGGGCTCCCCCAAGGGCGACGAACAAGAGGAAGCGGCGATGTGGCGGTGACGGAAACAGCTTGCCAAAGGGAAGAAAGATTTTTCCAGGCTTGGGGGTGGGAAAGGGAAATGGAAAAACCAAAAAAAAAAACTTGTAAAAATACAAAAACCCAAAACTTTTAAAACACTCAAAAATAGTACTCTAAAAAAAGGGGGCAAGCTTTATTACCCTTTCCACATTTGCGCATTCTTATTCATAAAGGGAAAAGTGGCCCCCAAACAACATCCCTTGGGAAAAACTTAGCAAAAAAATTAAAAAATTTTGGTCATGAACTATTAAACGTTTAAATTTAATTAAAAAGTTTGAATTTTAATAACTAAATTTTGTTGTGAATTTGTATTGCAAATTCTATTTTTTCCAAGCTTTTTTAAAGGTGTTGTTTGGGGACTTACTTTTATTTTTTGAATTTAAAAAAGCGCAAATGGAAAGGGGTTTTAAAATTAGCTTGCCCTTTTTTGATTTTCATTACCCTTTTTTGGGGGGGTAAGGGGTTTTGGGTTTTATTTTTTAAAACTTTTGAAAGCGTGGGGGGATTTTTATATTAAAATTGCTTTAGTGGGAAACCCTTTCAAAACCCAAAAATAGTTTTAAAATAAAATAAGGCAAAGGAAAGGGTTTTTTTGGTAGTTCCCTTTTGGGTTAAAAAGGAAACAGCCCCCGACCACCGTCCCAAACCCGCCAGCCCGTGGTAAGACCGTGATGCCCAAAAACCTTTGTGTTCCCCAAACCCCCTTTGGGGGCCCCGTACAAAGCCCCAAACCCCGGCTTCCTTTTAAACCCCAAAAGTTTATTGGTGAAGGGATGCGGCATGGTGGTTTTTCCCTCCAACTTTTTTTTTCCAAAAAATTTTTCCCTGGGACCCTTTAAAAAAAAAATTTGATCCACCGGGGCAAATAAAAACTTTCCATTAACGCGAATTTAAAAAACTTTTGCGTTTTTGTCCCTGAAATGTTAATGACAGAAATTTCTGTCTTACAGGGTTTGTTTAAAGGGTTAAAATATTTACTAATTTTAAAAACCCTTACGTGATCTAGTTTTAAATTTTAACCCCCTAATTTGTAAGGGTCAGTTCTTACCTAAACATTTTCAAAGGGATATCACCTCCAAGGGAAACCGGAAACTTACCCTCGAGGGAATTGTCCCGAGTTCCCCTGAGGATCACAAAACCCCCGAAGGGGGGGAGTGCCATAAAAAACAATTCCCCCTTGAAATCATTGTTTTCCAAATGCCCAAATCAAACTCTTCACTTTCCCCCACTGTCACCGGCCCGTCGGTTCTCGGAAGGGAAAAAGGGGGAGGAATTGTGGAGAAAATTTTTTGTCCTTTTTCCCATGTTGGGTTTTTTAAAGATGTTCTGGGTTTTTAGTTTCTGTCCTTTTAAAGGGGGCAAACAAAATTGCCCGGAGGCTTCTCTCTGCTTTGGGTTTTTGCAACGGTAATTTTTGGATCTTATTTGAAAAAAAATTAAAAACAAAATTGCAATAAGAAGGTTTCTTTTTAGAAGAAATCCCGCAAAGCACCTCCAAAAATTTGGGATCAGCCAACCCTTTACGTTTCAAAATATTAACAAATATGGGTATTACTAGGCCGCTTCGCGAAAAGCTGGTTTTTGCGCGTTGATTGGGTAGCTTTCTTGTAAGTTTTTAGTTTGCGTGGGTCTTTTTTACTTTTGCAAGGCTTTTTGAAACCCATTGGGAGGGGAAATTTTTTTCCCAAATTTTCCCATTGGGACTTTTAAATTGTTTATCAACCTCAAAAAAGTCAAAATTAAAACCTTTATATACGGAAATCTTGGGTAACTTTTGCAAATATTTTTTTCCAAAAAAGGGAATTTCAATTTCCATTACCTCAAAGTCCCTGTTAAAAAATTTAAAAGTTTTTTCCCCCCTCATTTTGGTTTAATCGGGGCCCCAAATATCATTAAAGTATCGCAAATTTAAAAAATTTTTAAAAAAACGTTAAAAATTCGATATTCTGAGAAATAATTTCTTCGTTTTTACCCAAAAAAAAGTTTGGGAGTTCTAAGTTCAAAGATTTTGGGGAAGGGGGGCCCCCTTTTTTCATCCAAAATTTTGTATGCCGTTTGCCCGGTAGAGAGCGGGAAAAGACAGAAAAAAACGACTAAATTTTTTGGGGGGGTCCCGTGAAAAATTTAAGCCCTTTGCCCTTTGCTTTTCCAATAAAATTACATATACACTGTGAAAGGGTTATAGTAAAAATAATAAATTGTTACATCATTTCCCCCATACATACAAAATATTATGGGCCGAATGATTACAACTTATGAATGATACACTATAAAACATTACTGCTCTATAAATTAAAACTAGGAAACGCTCAGTTGGACGCGACGACGACGTGAGAAACTAGGGCGCTTCAACCGGTTAGGTCATATTGCGCCGCCTGTGAATGAAAGGAAATGAGAAGAGTGAATGCAGGTATGTGTGATGATTAGATTGTTTTCTAAGTGTATAAATACAAAATAATTGATGATGAAGAAAGTAATAGCAAAATAAAAGTTATGTATGTAAATGAAAATAAAGAAAAGAAACAAATGTGTAAGATGTGAATTAAATTTTTGTTAAATAGATTACAATGGATGAGAAATTTAGAAAGTTTGTCGCCGTTATCATATGATAGAAGTTCTTCATATGATTGGGAGAGATCAAATTGCGTGCGCAATGCATCATTATTTGGCACATTCTGCTAGCATATGATTCACGGTTAAAGGTACATCACATGTGTCCAATATGGAATAACCTTTTCTCTGGTTAAGAGATATCCGTGTGTTAGGCGTGTATGGCCTATACGAATTCTAGACAATACCACCTCTTCTCTACGTGAGAGTCGAGACGTAGGTGGACGAATTTTGTTAGTCAATGTGGGCATCACACTATGCAATTTGTTATTTTGCAACACATCCCACGATGCTTGTCGCAAATCCAACAATCTTTGCTTGTATCCACTCTTGACATCTGGAACGGGAACTAGATTGAAATCAACGTCGCGACGCTGGGAAGCTTCCTTAGCAGCCCGATCAGCGTGTTCATTTCCCTCTATGCCCACGTGTCCAGGTATCCAACAAAACTCTATTATATATCCCTTAGAGGTTAGTTTTTCTAAATAGAATTGATGTCTTGTACCAAATGATGACTAGAATACATGAGTTTTATAGCTTGAAGTGAACTTAAGGTGTCTCTTTCAAGCTAAAATTTGACCAAAATGTAATGGTTTCGTGCTCCCGTGATAACATCGAAATGGCTGGACCGAAAATTATGCAATTTTGGGAGAAGTTAGATAATTGAATAATGTTTGCAACGTATTGATCAGAATGTACTTTTTTTCACCCATTTTCTGCCCAAAAAATCAAGAAAATACGTGAAATTAGAAAATTTGACGTACTTCTTGATTTTTTTTGGTGGAAATGGGTTAATAAAAGTACATTCTGATCAATACGTTGCAAACATTATACAATTATCTAACTTCTCCCAAAGTGCATAATTTTCGGTTCAGCCATTTCGATGCTATCATGGGAGCACGGAAGGTCTGCAAGCGGTTGAAAAATGTGATTCCACCTCCGACCGGTGGCGCTCTCTGCAGTTTTATGTTTCAAGTCGGGTCTAGGGCGTGTTTTAAACAATCCTCATGCCGAGAGGCCATTATTGTACAGTCAGTGTCATATTGTAAAGGATTAAACGAGTAATTTTAATACTATTAGATTATTATGATTTCTTGGTACTTTTGGAGTTGAGCTAGATGCTTACTGTCTCTTTGAATGTATTGGACATGATCATGATTTATCAAGATCATAACAAATTCAAAATTTCCATATCTTATTTAGGATTCGATCTTATGACCAGTATTATTTATAGGAGTCGTGCGCTTCGGATCTGTGTCGCAGCCGCGGACAGCCTTGATCATTTAGGAAGTAATTTTATTTATCGAGCATGCATTTTATTTCATTTATAATATAAGATGCCATTCATGGTGGTTCACACATAGTGCGCAGGTATGATAAGCATATTATGGCACCAAAGGGACGCGGGTTCGATGCCATTATAAGTAATAATCTAACGTAGGCCTACTCTCCATTCCACCCATCCACTCATCGTCTTGAGTTGCATTGGATCATCTTTTTAGAACCACAAAATCTACCTCATAAGACGGTGTACGAACTGGATATGTTTGGTATATTAACTGAGTTCATTAACAGTTAGAAAATATTGATTTTTTTCTTCACCTTGCGCTTGCTTTGGCATTATAAATTTTGTTAAAGGAATATCCCGTTCGGTGGGAGACTATGTTGACGACGAGTGGTGGTGGTGGTGAAGGTGAAAATAAAATATGTGGGGAAATCCTGGCGCCTTTGATGCTAACAAGAATATTGAGAATAAATAAATGAAGACATGTGGGATGCTCTGTTAATCGTCAAAACAACCAGTTCCCCTCACACTCCGCGTATCACTCTCGCAAACATCAACACATCTATTATCCAGTAGATAACGAGCCACTCACTTGAGATACATTTGTGAGACGTATAGCATTCAATGATATGGTCTCGACCAAGACAGTTATAGTTATCTTGTAACTGTGGCAAACTTATTGTCAGGTTTTTAAATTTGTAATTTATCTCGATTAATGGGAGTGTGATATTATGTAAACGAAATTCGAAGTATTTTTTTATTAACAATAACATGGCATCTTATAATCAATCGTGCATGTCTATAGTGCGTATTATCTATTGATTATTATAATATTCATAGTATTGTTATAAGCCCGAAGAAACCCAATACATGCATACATGAAATACCCTCTCATACCAAAAATTCGAAGTCACTAAGTGTAGTGTTCAGTTTTCCTTCCTTCTCAGGATCACCAAGTATGTGAACTTTTTGACGGAAGGTGAATGAGGATATTGACATTTTCATTCTAATTATTCAACTTATGTCCGAACTCCGAATATTATTACAATGACGACGTCGGAGTGATGTTTTTTCGGTAGCGGGAGTCGAACTCAATACACGCACTTGCATTTGACCTTGAATGAGTGTTGTGCGAGGCCAACACAGATAACCGTTTCCCGCGTAGTAATGTAATACTTTGGGTCGCACCAATAAGTGAATCACACAGTCGCACCGTCGCACTGACGTCCTACACACATTCTTGAGATAACTTGCCTTGTTGCTGTCAAAATTGTGTTATTTCCATTTTTCCGTTTTCAACCTTGGCCATGATATGATTTTTTAAATTTAAATTTTTTAAGTTTAATAGAAATTGCATATGTTACGATTTTATTGATGACCTTCCTTCAATCAGTCTCATAAGTCAAAATATTGTCATATTGCTTAATTATTTCGTCATTTGTTTCTCTCCTAATCCATCATTTACGCTTCTACAATGACGCAGATGTAGAAAATGTGTGGATTTATATTTTTTTAATTTTTGGATTGATTTCCATAAAAGTGCAATCTTGATTCCAATATCGGATATAGTATGATACAAATGTCCGCCAACAAGCCATCATCAAGCAATTCAATATGGAAATTGGCTATGTTTCGATTCGAAAGCAATCCATTTCAAACAGCAGCTGTATTTTGCAACAATTATTGATGTGTTTCTTTCCCTAGTTACGTTCATCGAGTAATAATTAAATAATTATTATGATTGGAATTGCGTAACGAAGACTCCAATATGACAATCTTGAGAAAATAGCTCGTGTTTTGTTTATATTTTGTACAATAGTATGTGTATTTATGTTTCGTTTGCTCTCTACCGGACAAACGCCTGTTGTGGAATTTTCACGATGTATATAACTAGGAAACGCTAAAGTCCCGCCGCGTGATGGATGAGCTTTTTAAGTTTTTAGTTTGCGTGGGATATCTTTACTTTTGCAAGTGCTTTGTTTTGCTGCCTACGCATTGTAGGTGATTGTTGTCAAGTTCCTATTGTTTCTTGTCAATTGGTACTTTTTCAACTTTTTCTTTCAAAATGTACTACATTACCATAACCTTAATGTCCATGTATAATATGAACGTTGTAGCCCCACCCGTTTGGTCAGAATTGGCCCAAATGGCACGAAAATATCGCATAAAAAATCGAAAAAATCGTAAAAGTCTGATATCATGAGAATATTTCTTCGATTGTACCCAAAAACAATACAGCTCATTTCCATGGTCCCGTCAATTTCATCAAATCGCATATGCCGTTTGCCCGGTAGAGAGCAAAACAGAAAAACGAGCTAATTTTTGGGGGTCAGTGAAATTGAAGCCTTCGCTTCGCTCGTCCATAAGTATCGTATCGTAGTCACTCAACGGTTTAAGTATCGATGTGGTATTGAACACGGGAATTTATTTAAATCTATTCAAATCTATTTTATTTCCGATGTTTCTCTTTCAGGTTAAAGTTTGACCAAAACATAATGGTTCCGCGCTCCCATGATAACATCGAAATGACTGGTCCGAAAAAAATGTTTGCAACGTTTTGAACAGAACGTTATTGTTTCCCCCATTTTCTGCAAAAAAAAAGAGAAAATACGTTAAAAATACTTAAAATTTATAAAACTTGCCGTATTTCTTGATTTTTTTTGGTGGAAAACTGTTAAAAAAAAATAGCATTCTGTTCAATATGTTGCAAACACTATACGATTATCTAACTTCTCCCAAAATTGCATAATTTTCGGGACAGTAATTTCGATATTATTCATGGAGCACTGAAGGTCTGCAAGCGGTTTGAAAAATGCGATTCTGCCTCCGACCGGTGGCGCATATATTATTCTATATCTATGATCGAGTACTTGGTCTCTTTGGCATATCAGCTACGTTTACTGACTGATACGATTTAATGACTGTGCACTTGTTTATTATCTTCACCTACTGTTTTGAGTTTGGTAAGGTAGGTAAAATTATGCAATTTTTGGAGAAGTTAGATAATTGTATAATGTTTGCAACGTTTTAAACAGAACGTTAATTGTTTCCCCCGTTTTCTGCAAAAAAAAAGAAGAAATACGTAAAATACCTAAAATTCATAAAAATTGTCGTATTTCTTGATTTTTTTTGGTGGAAAACTGTAAAAAAAAATAGCATTCTGTTCAATATGTTGCAAACACTATACAATTATCTAACTTCTCCCAAAATTGCATAATTTTCGGGACAGTAATTTCGATATTATCATGGGAGCACTGAAGGTCTGCAAGCGGTTGAAAAATGCGATTCTGCCTCCGACCGGTGGCGCATATATTATTCTATATCTATGATCGAGTACTTGGTCTCTTTGGCATATCAGCTACGTTTACTGACTGATACGATTTAATGACTGTGCACTTGTTTATTATCTTCACCTACTGTTTTGAGTTTGGTAAGGTAAGGTAAAATTATGCAATTTCGGGAGAAGTTAGATAATTGTATAATGTTTGCAACGTTTTGAACAGAACGTTAATTGTTTCCCCCATTTTCTGAAAAAAAAAGAAAAGAAAATACTACTAATAATAAAATTATTAACCACAATGTAAGAAGCAGGAAACAAAACATATCTTATGATTGCAAAATGAATTGAATTTGATAGTTCCTAACACTGCTTATCTTCACCTTGACATGGATGCCACCATTCCACTTGTGTCTCCACGTTTCCTTCATTCGTAATTCAACAATAAGTCGCTCAAGACAAACGCAGTACCAGGTTACATTTTTTAAAGTTTTTATTCGTTGTTTTATTAATTGCCTACTCGTATTTTCAGAATAACGAATAATAGTGTCCTAATAATATGTGTAATAAAATAATCATATTCTATTGGGGATGAGAGATTAAAGACGTGCAGTATAATAAAATACCGTAGACAATCGCGAAGTGATAGTGTTTGAAATAACAAGCTACAATTCACTCATGTAACTTCGTGCGGGGTCTATGCGCAGTGGGACCCGCTCAGTCAGTCAGCGAGTGCACAGCGTAACACGTATCTCGGGTGACTGTGAATCATATAGCTCGCCAGCGCTGTTATTGGCTCAAAAATCATGATTGGAATATCGCTAGTCCTGCCTTTCGAGTCCGGTGAAGCATGCTCTCTCTCTCTCTACGTAAATTCCCACGGGTTAAAACAGCACTCTTAAGCTATCTGAACACAAAAGGTATTCTCCACAACGACAGCGTAGAATGTATTTAAGAGCTTCACGGATGGCGAATAACTCTGCAGTGAAAACTGAACACACGCAGTGGCGAAGCGTGAATATTTTACAGGGTAGACACAGACAAATCATACTTTTCGCGGAAAAGGAACCAGCATGGGGGGTTTGGGGGCGGAGTCCCCCAACCTTAGCGCCGCAGGCGAAAATTTTGAAAATCAAGGTTTTAGAATGCGTTTGGTGCGTTGTAGAAAAAAGTATTAGTCTGAAAGCAATAACGAAATAACGTTGTTTTCGTACAGTGGAAACTTCATTTTAGTCGATCCTCCCTATTATATGTTTGCAATTTTGCAGCCATGTCAGAATCAGAATAATATTAAATATAACAAAACAACTCAAGCTGTAAAGCTGTAACACTTATTCAAGCACGCTCGCGCGCTTATTCAAGTGTATAATAGTATCCATTCGCGCAACAATCGAAAATGCAGCCGAAACACGAGTTGAATCGCGAGGAGACATGTCTCATTAGCCTATTCTACTTGCAAAGAAGGAGGGGAAGTGGAGGGGAGTGGACAAGCGCTGGGCCATAGAGTTGTAGGTCTAAGAGGGGAAGGCTCGGAGACAGAATCCTAGTTGTCTCAAGAGTAGTGCAAAGGCATGGAAAGAGTCCACATCCGCGCAGAAAGGTAACGCGTTCATTCGTTGCTTTGCCCGCGTACGTTTGAAAACCATTTCACTTGTAAAACAGTTTTTAGAATATTATTTTCCTTATTAATTTTTTGAGTAGGGTAGACACTGTCTCAATGCCTACCCCGACGCTTCGCCACTGAACACACGTCGCTTAGCCTGAAACGTTCAGTTAAGGTGGAGCAATAAAAGGCACTTCCAACCTCGCTGTCAATTTTGGAGCCATCTGTGAATACCAAAGTAAACCTTTGATGTTCATGGCAAATCTTTCTAAAGTTAATTTTGAATACACTATCGCAAGTAGAGTTTTTTATCAAAACGACAAAGGTCAAATATAATAATCGGCTCTGGTGTAAACCAGGGCGGGTTATTGCTAAATACAAATTAAAAACTCTTGGCAGATGAAATTCTATAAGATTAAACCAAAGTTTACATCTTAATCCCGTTGGAAGAGATGCCTTGGGTTTGTTATCAAAGTGTCTGACATATGTCGTGTTAAAAACATTCCGATTTGCTGGATGGTTAGGCATAGCTTTAATTTTCATTACATACGTACCCATCAAGAGGTTTCTCCGTTCTGCTAAGGAGGACACACGCGTTGATAAGCGAGCACGTGCTATAGCTAGACCCACATTCACACTTTGTAATTTATTGACGTTCGCTGTCCACGGATGTATGTATGGATGTATGTATGTAGTATGTATGTATTATGTAGTATGATGTATGTATGTATGGTATGTATGTATGTATGTGTGTATGTATGTCTGTATCTATGTATGTATGTATGTATGTATGTATGTATGGTATGTATGTATTCCTAACTATGGATGCTATTTTTATAAAGATGACTTGACATTTTATCTTGCGTAAACAAATTATGTTTTTGGGAATACATTTTAAGAAAACGACCGGACCTCAATTTTATTTTGATATGTACTGAATAATAAATAATAGGCCTTATGATGTATTTATTTGTTTAATTAATTATATCTGAGCCACTTCCCTTCCCTGAGCAAGGAGAACTTGTGGGAGAACCAATTATATGTTCCGTGTTAGTTTTGTGCTTCAGCAAGGCTCTTCACGGCACGAGGTTTCTTAGTTTTTTTACATACTATTTGCTAGCGTCGACGCCAGTTTCTGTTGTTGCATGTAATGACAAGGATTAAACAATTAAATAAAAATAAATTAATTAATTAAATAAATAAATAAATGATAAGCTTTTCATTTTTCATCGTGGTAAAGGGTAAAAAAAAAGTAAATAAACTTCCAAGATAGGATGTCATTAGAGTTGTTATTAGCATGTGTGATAAAAATAAGTAAATATAGGACATAGGAGGTATAATGTCTGCGAATGCTCTTCTTTAACAACTATGTAAAGTTTCATATTATCGGGATGCTTCCTAACCGAGCGAATATCAATGAAATCATCAGAAGTTTACAACTAAGCATAAAAGAAACGGTGTGCGAACTCAAAAGACAATAATAGAATAAATAGGGAATTTTTGGGACTACCAAAAATAACGTAATTTACCTTTTTTGTTGTAAATTTCATATTTCTATGAAGCTGTCCATTTTCAAAAATGCATATCTTTTAATTGGTTATCAGCAGTAACGATGAGCCTATTCAGCACTAATCAGCACTCAACGTATTACTAAGGAATAAAGTAATAAAATGATCAAATTATAATAAGTGGTGGCAAGCAGAAGCGGCATTGCAAATAATCCATATCTTATTTAAAAACGTATCAGCACTAACCACACTAACGTAGCACTAACGAATAAGTCATTAAAATCTTCAAATTATTAGTGGAGGCCAGCATAAGTGGCCGTCCCATTTCCAAAACATCGACAGGTATCTTTACCTAACGGAATCAGCACTAACACAGCCTTTCAGCATTACAGCACTAACGAAATGCAAAATAGAAAAGAAGAGCTTTTATCAAAGTGGCGGCTAACTTAAGGACACGAATTTAGTCAAAATCTAATACAAAAATTGTTGAAAGCACTTTTGCCTAAAACCATTATGTTGATAACACAATTTCAAGATTTAGTAGATTGCTACTTTAATTAGTCAAGTGGTATTTTCATCCCATGCAAGCATCCAAACAGCCACAGTCTCTGTATTTAAAAGGGTATTTAACCGCTTAAACTCAAAAAAATAATTTCATTCAGGCTAACTAGTGATGAATTAGCAATTAAACAGAAAAATTATTGGGCCACCATGACCTCCCAAAAAAATTGTCAAAACATGGACATTTTTCGAGCTAGGTCCATCCGGCAAAAATCTCCCATAGAAATAACATGGGTGGGACGATCTTTATGCCACGTGACCTTGGAGGATTTTGATTCAAAAAAAAAATTAGCCCATTATGGACGTACTTCGACCAGCTTTTCTGTAAATTATATATATTTGTATTGTAATTTTGGGCAAGTAGTTCGGCTCAAAATATGTTGATAACCAACATGGGGTTGTGATTTTGGAATGCATATTTTTGGCGTGTTTTGAGGGAATATTTGGGCACAGTTTCAAGACACGCGAGTTATAAAGGGGCTTTAGATTCGGTACTATGCTCTAGTATCCTATGTGGCACCAAAAAAGAGGCAGGTTAAAGCCGATTTTGGAAATTTTCCAAAAACACCCAATTTCGCAATTTCTGGTTCAAAAAAATTAAAAAATGCGTGTTAAATCACAGTTTCAAGTAAATTTTTTAATAAGGTCATTTAAGGTAGTATTGTGCTATAGATCCGTCGGTAAAAATAATGTTGGGGTTTTTAGCCCTTTAAGTTGTAATTAGTTCATGTTTTGCAGCAACATTTATGGCAGTTCTGATTTTGGTGTTTCAGGCACCATTTGTTGATGGTTTTTTTAAACTAGGAAACGCTTAGTCCCGTCCCCCGCGTTGTTGGATGAGCGTTAATTGGTGCATTGAGCTGCCATTGTTATGCGACTTTTCTGTTGTTCGTGGAAAAAATCATTATTAAGTGAAATTTTTTTAAATTTAAATTAAATTGAATAAAAAAAACTAATCACTACCCTCTTATAAATTCAAGATTATTATTTACCATTAATATCGTAATTGTTAAAAAAAAATCGTAAAATGCGATTTTTAAAGAAATATTCTGATTGCGCTCAAAATTAACACGAATATATTAATTCATTAAAATTAAGGTTCTGCGAAAAAATCATTAGAATCGGATTAAAGCATGTAGGTGTTTATAAGTCAAAGAATTGTTTAAAAAAAGAAAAAAACCCGTAAAATATCGATTTTTATGATAAAATATTTTTCAATTGCGCTCAAATTTCACAAGAATATCTTAATTCATTAAAATAGGTTCTGTGCAAAAATCATTAAAATCGGATAAAGCAATGTAGGTGTTATAAGTCGGAGAAAGAAATTTTAAAAAATTGAAAAAAAAATTCGTTAAAATTGCGATTTTCATTGAGAAAATTTTTTTCCGATTGCGCTCAAAACGGGCAGTTCTAAGTTCAGAGATTTCGAAGGTCTCCATAAAATTTCATCGCAATCGGAGTTATGGGTTAGCCGGAATCGTTGTAAACAAACAGACAAAAATACAAAAAAAAAAGAAAATAAAAAAAAACAAACATTCCGGATTTTTTTATCCAGTGTAGTAGAATGGAATCTTCCCCGCTTCGCCCCCCCCCCCCCCCCCCCCCTGCTTCGCTCGTACGCCTCATACAATTACAACAATTCGCCACTACTAAAGGGCTACATTGTTCCCCTCTCCCTACGCCAAAACAAATTTAAAATTTATTTGGATGAGGGCCGTACGTAATCAAGCGTAGGTGACAATGCGCCCCTACTCTACGCTAGGGGATATGGGAGAAAGCAGAGCCATGCTCTGGGCCAAATTTTACCGGGCTAGACGAAGGTGACAATAAATACTAAGATAGTGACGCGCTATTTGTCACTTCTCACAGCAAGCAGCTATAGACCCCGCTAATATTATTAGTAGGTCTATAGCATAATCCACTCAAGAGTGGCAGATTATGCTCGTAGTGTCTCGTGTAAGCGGACAGCCGGTGTAACGACGGCTGTGCTTCAAACCAGGGAAACATACCCGCGTCAAACGCAGATAATAAGTAAACACTATCCCGGGGTTGCCGGAGGACCATTGAAATTCGATGGGGTGAGACTCCTCCCGTTTAAGCATATTGAAAATAATTTAAGATGACTCCAGTCACATACTTAAAGCAGACTAAGCCAATCCTGTAGGCGCCGAATCATCAAAGAGCGAACAATATGACAAGAGAGACAAGTAATATTTAAGTATGAAACACCGATCAATCAAGCTGGGACACCGATTCCACTCGTGGACAACGCCAGAATAACATGGCTAGCTCGCATATATTTTAATATTCGATTCATTTATAAATTGCATTAATATCCTTTTTATTTGTATCAAATTTGTTTGAGTAATTTAATGCATTGTTGTAATATTACATTTCAAATATTTAATAAAATGTAGTTCATTGTTGTCGTCTGCCATTATATGTAATTAGATTTATTTAGTTGTCCTTCCTTTGTAAATCAGTTTATAACTGGACAGGATAGACGTTAAATAAATAATAAATAAATAAAAAAAAAAATAAATATGTGCAGTTGGCCTTGTATGGGACATCAGCGTTACACATTTTTTTAGTAGTAAATGGATTGAGAGTGCGTCACCGTGACGGGATATGCACCAATTTAGCCTAAGATATGGGGAGGAAATCCCATGCTGGTCAGACCAGTTATGTGTAGGGGGTTGGAGGGGGTGGGGGTTATCACGTCCGTGGTCGTCATTTGTCTTTGTTCATCGTTTGTTTTCACGGTCGTCTAGTCGGGAAGTCGTCAAGGGAAGGGGGAGAGTTCCCCGACGTCGACCGACAGAGTGGAACGCCTCTAGTTTCGAGGGATAATGTTTTTTTTTTATTACTATAGCAAGGTGGCCGCCATATTGAGAAAGAAGTTGCACTCAAATTGCACTCAAGTTGCACTCGAACTCGATTGGCAATGTTATGCATAGGTTAGGAATTTTTACATGTACGGAGCAATGTGGGTACGAGGTTATAGGGTACGGTGTGGGATGGTGTCTTATCTAAGGTTGTTAGTAGGCTTTCTGACACCGTCTTGACAAATTATATGGGCCCCTACTTCAAAAAAGATTCTAAGGCTCCCGGGTACAAGGCTTGCGTAAACCGCCTCAGTTCGGTAACTCACATCCACACCGACTGCCTCTTTGTTGCATTTACGATGAGACTGGAGGAAGCTCGGGCCAATTCTACCCGGGCCCAGACGGGGTAGGTAGGCCGTACATAGAAAGTTGCCAATGTACTCACTCATATGGGACACCATGCCGCCAATTGACCCTCTCCTCCATTGCATCGCCTCTTCCCGTTCCTTCGGCTCGCGTCCAGCCTCGGAGAGTTCAGAGAGTCTCGGCGAGTACGAAGGCCGGACGGGACACCATTGAAGAAAGACGACCGAATGTAGAGAAGTTTCGGTACTTAAGGGAGCAGTACATACACGCCACTCGTACCATTAGCCATCGGAAACTGCCACCATATACATACCAGTACACTACTATGTGACAGTGTTAATCAAAGGTAGGCCTCCTAGAGTCCAATCTACACAGTTTGTTTGTACGTTATTCCTGACTTCTGCTAATGTGAGTCGAACCCTCTGACCTTTTGAGATACTCTATTATAGACAAAAGTCAATACTAGCACGGATAGATCCACCTTAACGGTATGTAATCTGAAAGAGGTTAGCTGGCGGCTAGTGAACGTTTGTTGTAGCTGTTGAAATACTGAATCAGTCTGTCGCAGAATTATTGCATAGCAGTTTCCAAGATATAATTTTATTTATTTAATTACGTATATTAGGTATAATTATATTTATTTAAGATAAGAATGAATATAATAAATACCCAATGAAACGCTTACACACGAGTTTAATTAGTCTCCCACAGAAATGTTTCTCTCTGTCTGGCATTATGGAGTCTTAAAAATGTGTTGACATGTTTTGACAGGAGTGTCCCGTGTTCATGGAAACAAAAACAATGCGCGGGTTGGCTTAGGCAGTGCCATCTATATGTTGAATGAAAACACAAAGAGATTAAAAGCGTTGCGTAGCAGAAGCCACAATTATTTTAAGCTCTTTGATCAATGGTCGGACTTAATCTCTTGCGTTCAATGTAGAGTGTCAGAGCACACTTGGCTGATGAAACCAAATGCGCTAATGCGCATGTTGCCAAAAGTAGAGCGTAATTTTAGGAGTAAGCTGGTCTAAACTTATGGCAAAAATGTAACTCCGAGTCAAATAGCCCCGGTCGGGATGGATTTTTTAACTAATCGATTGAATTAAATATTAATATTTAATTTAATAGTTAAAAAAACTCGAAAAATGCGGGAGAACTCCTTGTGGATACGCAATGCTGGTAGTTACGTATACGTAGGCTACGGCTCTAACCATCAAAATTAACTCCGTTTTGGTTAACTCTTCTTGTGGATCCGGGTTCTGAGAGAAATCACACCGTGTCGAACGATGTGTACTCTACAACGGCCAACTCACAAAAACAAATATGTCAAAACAATTGCTTCATTTGCGGGGATATAAATGTAAAAGTATCGCCAGCATGTAATTTATTATTTGAACGACGTATCATATTTTAGCTTGTCCCCTTAAACGAGTGTTTGCATGATTGATGATTGACGATCTTACTTATGTTGGGGAGGAAACAAAACATATTAAGCTGGTTAGAACCAGCCACGGGAGGGGGAGGAAAGCGTGGGGTGTTCCATGTCGGGTCGTCATCATCTTTGTCATCGTTCATGCTATCATGATCGCCGTCGTCAAGGTGGTAGTCAAGGGGAAGGGGGAAGACCCCGACGAACGCCTGCCTTAAGAACAATTAAAGGAAATAAAGAAATTACAATCTCCCAGCAGATAAAGGGAACACAACGTAATGTACACTTCAAGATATTATGATCATTGATTCGATACCATTGTGAAGATAAATGAGACCCGACGGTATTTTAAGAAGGTTTAAGGGACACTTTTGACGTTTGTAGAAAAAAAAAAAAACAGATATACCACCAGAAAAAAGCTTCGCGGGGCCTAAATTGTATGGCCTTCCCAAGTTCCACAAGCCAAGAGTTACCCTAAGTCTGATAGTAAGTGCCATTAATTCCCCTATACAAGGACTTGCTAGACATTTAGTATCTGCAGCCATATGCGGAAGAAGCAGATTCGTATGTGAAGAATGCTTTCTCATCCATTGACTGCTGAAGATCTTGGAGGCTAGAAGATCATCACCTATTGATTAGCTTCGACATAGTTTCGATATTTACCAACATTCCTGTTAATGAAGCTGTACATGTCATCAATCATAAGATACAGCCGCCTAAGCACATCATGGATCTATTACACCATTGTGTACATTCCATATATTTCTCCTACAAGGGCAACATGTACTAACAAGTAAATGAAGCACCAATGGGTTCTTCACTTTATCCAGTGGTCCCTAATATTTTTACGGAAGATTGGGAGACAAAAGCCAACTTAAACCTCTTAAGTGAAGGAGATACATTGACGGACATTGTGCGTTTAGACTCACGGCAACAAAGAGGATTAAAGATTACTTGCTACACCTCAACATGTTGCCATAACAAACATTAAATGCTCTATGGAGGTGTGAGAAGGATGGTCGTATCCCATTCTAGATGATCTATGATCAAGCGAAAAAGATGGGTCGATGGTCATATGGCTTGCCCCCCCCCCAGTGTGAAAACCCCATCTGGCATACCAACCGCTACTTAAATGCGGTATTCCCACCACCACCGTCACAAATTAGATCTGTACCTTCTAGTCATTAGCTACACGCGTGACGAGAACATCTGGGAAGAATAGCTCAGCAAACTCCACTCACCCACCACTCCGTCGCATAGTTTCTCAGACTTGATAAATCGTGCAATAGTACGTCGCCAGAAGAAGGGACCACTAGGTAATAAACGGAAGACGAGACTTTTTAAACCTCGGTCAAATAGGTCTAATGTGAAGGGGTAAACATGAAGTGAAAGTTCATGCGAAGGTGTATATGTTGACAAACCAGGCAAGAAATGTGTCCCACCGCGTGCGAAACACATGTTTTGGCGACCAAAAATGCGTGACCCTAAATCTACGACTCTGGTCCAACCATACCATCAGGGAAAAACTATGTATTTGATTTTGAGAATACCCATAATAACAGAATCAGTTTCTTCATTAATGTTGTTCCTCGGAATAATAAAGAGAGGCTATAGAAATGAGAAAGAGGGAAATGTTGGATTAACAACAGGGATGATAGTTAAGACAAGCGACTACGTGGAAACGATCATTAATTATATTGGTGTGAAATTAGGATCAACAGCTTTCCCTTCGAAAAGTGATGGTGGCTGTTGAGTTTTCGTTTCTTGAAGAAATAAACATAAATAATACCAAACACAGAAAAAACACGAGGACGTTTCGACAAGGTGGTCTTTTTTCACTCAAGAGAGAAGGAAAAATACATACAACATAGTTAAGAGTGACATGATTAGTAATAAAGATCCTACAAAGACTACTAAAAAAACACCATTAATTCACCCACAGAAACGAATGCGACACTATCACTGACGCACGGCGAGTAACAAGAAGCCAGACTAGATTTTGTAGGGACCAATCAATGTTAACAAGGGGCACTCGCCCATGCAAACACAGTTACATAATACGACCTCGCCGACCCGCACCTTATCCCAGAAGAATAGATATTACCTCACAGCCCCGCACCTAATACCGCGGAGGGCACGGACGCGGCAAAACACGCATTTTGTAGAGGTGAAAGTGACAATACGAGGTCGACGATCAGAAAGGAAGGAATCTGAAGATGGCTCGAATTGGAGCAGAAACGTTGGTCAGTGAACCAAAAGGATGAGACACGTTTTACCCGTAGATACTAGGGCCTAAACTACTACCTATATACCTACCTTTTAAAAAAAAACACAAAAAAAAAAAAAACACTGCCACGGAATTTATTCACATAAGTTTCAATACTACTGTTCCAAGCTGTAAAATCGACGTTCCTTTTGGATTAAAGGCCACAAAAACTAGGTCAAATATCCAAAACGACTTTAAAAATGAATCCTCGACCATAAATACCCTTTAAATAATTATTACACCAAACTGTATTGTAGGCCAAAACCAGTAGCCAAAATATAATTAAAAACATGGCCGATGGCAGCCATTTTGAATTTAGGGCTCTGGCGCAGTAGACCTGTGCCCACAACTTTCGCGAAAGCATGGGGGCTAATCTTTTCATCCTAACCTTTAAAAGAACACAAATCCAAATGGACAAACAGACCTTCGCTCTCAGTGGTCACGGGAAGTGGCGAAAAAGACCCTCCTCACGGGCTGGGTGGCTCCTCCGTCATTGTTGTTTCTTCCTCCCTGCGTACACACGTACCTGAAATAAAAAAACCAATACACACCTCGTCTGGTCCTTATTTAATCTACTGCGCAAATCACATTTACACTCACACGCACACTCGCCCTTTCGATGCCTCACAACGTCTAGTGTTGGATGATGTACGTGAGAAAAATATGAGTCATTGTGATATTATTGTTAATTACTTTTTACACCAAGTTATTAATGCTAAACACAAGGGGCGGACACTCAGTGAGAAATAGGCGGTAACACAGATAGGCATAAACTTATTATTTTTGAGGTCCACATTGAGAGGTAATACAACTCTGGGGAAGAAACAATAATCCAAACCATACTCTCATCAGATCAGAGGAAAAATCTGTAGTAGGGCCTACATTTTATATAAATATTAAACTTACTTTAGAGTTCGGTTGGCTAATGCCTCTGTTAGTGGAGGAAAGGATAAGGTTCTTAAGTCGTGGTGGTTCATCTGTGTTTATCATCGTTCGATTTGTCGTCGTCGTCGTCTTCGGGGAGATCGTCAAGGAGAGGGGGAGAAGTGTGGAAGGAAAGAAATACTAATTCGTTTGAGAAACCCAAGCTGACCCTGCGTGAGAGGGTTTTTGGTGCGTGATTTTGGATTAAGCGGCGCGTCAACACGTTAGGTCATAATTGCACCACTATAGCGCTAGGAGATAAGGTGAGGATGGGCCCATGCTGGTCGTAAAACCAGCCCGTGGGGTAGGGGGAGAAAATGTGGGGGTCTTAATCGCACTCGTCACGTCTTTGTCATCATTGGTCATTGTCATCGTTCGTTCGGGGAGGTCGTCAAGGGAAAGGGAAGGTGTCCCGGAGACGATTGTCAGAAGCTCACCTCTAGTTTCGGGGGAGTAACTCCCCTAATTATACTAAGCGATGTTTTTGGAGGTGGACTTTTCTCTTGAATCGCCTGTATGATTAGCAGAGGCCATGCTCTGTCATTTCTACTCGGGCCCCCAGACGGGATGAAGAGGGAAACTGCGCGTGATATTGAGATGCTGATGATGCATTGTATTTTTTGTATTGTTCTCTCCAAGAAGATGGCCAAAGTAGAGCACAGTACCCTCTTTAGACTTTAGGGTAGAGGTAAGAATGTCTGAGGGCGTTTATAAGACCACGAAATCCCTTGCATGCCATTCGCATTAACGACTGAGGGGAAATCTGGGGAGAAAACCTTCAGTCAGGAGTGCCGGTCCTCGACGGGAGTCGAACCCGGGGACCTCCGAATCAGAGTCAAGCACTTAGCGCCCTAGCCAACACTTCGTATTGTTAAATGTTAATTGAACGGTCCAGTTAGACTCACAAATTTAATTCTATATCATAAGGGTTTTGGTCGTAGTAGTGGTGGCAATAGATTCCAACGGCCGATATCAAAAGCTATCAATCATCTACGCAAAAAAACTCCCAGTTATCTGGGTTTTGGAGATTGCATGAGGCCTAGGCTACAACTAAATACCACCAAGGAAGTGTCTTACTGGCCCAGTATAGAGCGAGACCCTTGCATTCCTAGGGATTTATCCATGACGCAAGCCGGAGCGGAAGAAGGGTTGCTCAGGTACTGGACCAAGTAGGCCTAAGACACGGTTTGAGTATAGGTAGGCCTAGTCCTTTAGGCCTACATGTTAATCTTTCATATTATTTTATTTTAGGCCCGCCTAACTTAAAGTAATGTAGGTTATTATGTATTATGTAGGTATAAGGTTACTCAAATGCAATGAAACAATTTTGGAGAATTCCTACTTTTGGAGTTTTGGTGAATGAGTTGATGGCCAAAATGTAGTAGATATGACCATTAGTGCATGGTTAAGTATTTAAATGGAGCTGAGATTTATATTTTGAAATATTTTATAATTCTGGCAGCAAATTGAAATGCATGTGCCAACAGCTAGATTGGTTCGAAGGACATGTACGTCAGGTTGCCATGGAAATAAAGCTGAATCGTTATGAACTTGGGCTGCAAGTCATTATGATCTTCGTTGGCACCCTTTATTGAATTAAGTAATGTGATATTTTAAAATATAGTTCGATAGGCCTATATTATATGTTCGTCCTTTCGCAATATACAATCGTCGCCGCGAACAGTTATTGACGTGATAGGGTTATGTTTGTCGTTCAATGTCAAAAATACCCCCCCCTAAAACAAATTAAAAATAAAACAATACCACATGAAAGGTAATTATACCTAGCGGTGGTACAAGAGTCTTCTAGAAATCTCAACTCTTTGTCCAAGGTCTTTGTACAGAGAGCTGTATCAAAGACAATAAATAAAATGATATGATTCTAAGGAATGCACTGACCAACAGGTTGCTCATAGATTGGGTATTATATCCGTAGTGTATGGTCCATCTGCGACGACGTGGAATAGCAGTTTACAGCATCTATCCTGACTCATTTAGCAAATTGCTCCATCATATTGGAGCGTTTTATAATACAAAGCAATATTATACTAGGAAGCTTCGCAAACGCCTTCAGGCGCAGTTGTTGGATGAGCGTAAGTTTTTAAAAACGAAAAAAAACGTTTTAAAAATTGCGATTTTCATGAGAAATAATTCTCGATTACGCTCAAATTTCAACGATTATCCGTTTTGTTCATTAAAATTAAGGTTCTGTGAAAAAATCATACAAGGGATTAAAAGCATTAAGGCTAAGAAATTTAATAAAATCGGAAAAAATCAAAATTGCGATATCATTGAGAAATAATTTTAGATTGCGCTGAAAGTCACACGAATATATTAATAATAAAATTAAGGTTCTGTGAAAAAACCCATACAAAGGGATAAAGCATGTAGGTGTTATCAAGTCCGAAGAAATTTTAAAAACTCGAAAAATATAAAAGTGCAATATCATGAGAATAATATTAAGATTGCGGCTCAAAGTCACACGAATATATTAATCATAAAATACAGGTTCTGTGGAATAAAAAATTCATTTCAATCGGATTAAAAGCACGTAGGTGTTATAAGTCCTAAGATTTTTTAATCGAAAAAAATCGTATAAATTGCGATTTTAATAAGAAATAATTTTTCGATTGCGCTCACAAAAACGTGGCAGTCTAAGTTTGGGAGAGATTCGAAGGCCGTTTAATATTTAAAACACACAAAATAATTAAATTAAAATTTTTGTAACAAATTGATTGTCGACACTGTCCTTTGTGAAACTATAGGAAAACTACCCCATTAGGACACAAGATATCAACTAGGAAAACGCTTAAGTCCAGCGCGTTGATGGAGGAGCGTATTTTTTTTTTTTTAAAACGAAAAAGCGTAAAATTGTGATTTTTTTAATAGATAATGTTTCGATATTACGCCAAATTTCACACGAATATTATAACTCATTAAATTAAAGTCTGTGAAAAAAATCATACAATCGGATAAAAGCATAATGTAGGTTTATCCGTCGAAGAAATGTTTAAAAATCAAAAAACAACGGGAAAATTGCGATTATCATGAGAAATGATTTTCGATTGCGCTCAAATTTCACACGAATAGATATAATTACTAAAATTAAGGTTCTGTGAAAAAAATCATACAAGGCAATAAAGCATGTAGGTGTATAAGACGAAGAATGTTTTAAAAATTTAAAAAAATCGAAAATTCGATTTTATAGAAAATAAATTTTTAGATCGATTTTCCCCCGTGCAGTTCTTCAGTTCAGAGATCACAGTACCTCCATAAAATTTCTCGCAATTGGAGTATAATTTAGCCGGAATCGTGTTCACAGACACACAAAAATACAAAAAAAAAAAGAAAGAAAGAAAAAAAAACATTCCGGATTTTTTCTCCATTTTAGTGAAAGGGAATCTTCGCTTCGCTCGCTACGCTCATCGAATAACCTTTATCGTTCCTGGTTCAGCGCAAACTAACGCCAACATGATCCTGTCCTGTATGAAGGAGAAGCTCAAGAAACGGGTAAGACACCTCTTGTCGAGCAGATAAGGGTATATGAATGCTTGAAAGTGTGAGTATAAAATGTGTGTATGTACCTAAGTTGTTGTTAATAGTTTAACACACATAACAAAAACTTGTGAAATACAGCCAAAACCTTTACACACTCAAAAGGAATGAGATCTAAAAAAGGGGCCCAAACTCATCTACCCTTCCACATAAACGTACAGTGTCCCTAACAGCATCCTCGAAAAGCTGGCAAAATAGAATTTGCGATTATTAATTAACGTAATAGCTTATCCAAGTTCTTTTTTTTAATTAAATTTTAAAAGTAATAACATGCAAATTCTATTTTGCCAAGCTTTTTTGAGGATGCTGTTATGGACACTGTACGTTTATGTGGAAGGGTAGATGAGCTTGGCCCCTTTTTTAGATCTCATTCCTTTTGAGTGTGTAAGGTTTGGCTGTATTTCTACTAGGAAAACGCTTAAGTGCCGCCGCGTTGTTGGTATGAGCGTAATTGGTGCATTGAGTTGTTAAGTGTTATGCGGATTTTCTGTTGTACTGTGAAAAAATCATTACTTAGTTTATTTTTTTAAAATTAATTTAAATTAAATAAAAAATAAAATTTAATTTTAATTTTTGTTAATTATTCGTAATTTTAAAAAAAGAAAAAATTCGTAAAATTTTGATTTTCATAACAAATAATTTTTCGATTGCGCTCAGATTTCACACGAATATATAAATTCATGAAATTAAGGTTCTGTAAAAAAATCATTACGATCGGATAAAGCATGTAGGTGCTATAAGCCAAAGAAATTTGAAAATCAAAAAAATTCCAAAAATTGCCATTTTTTAAAGAAATTTATCTTTCGATAACGCTCAAAATTCACACGAATATATCAATTCATAAAATAAAGGTTGTGTGAAAAAATTATTACAATCGGATAAAGCATGTAGGTGTTATAAATCGAAGAATTTTGTTAAAAATCGAAAAAAAATCGTAAAATTGCGATTTTCATGAGAAATAATTTTTCGATCGATTTTTCCCCCCGTGCAGTTCTTCGTTCAGAGATTTCATAGACCTCCATAAAATTTCATCGCAATTGGAGTATTGGTTTAGCCGGAATCGTGTTCACAGACACACAAAAATACAAAAAAAAAAAAAAACATTCCGGATTTTTTTCTCCATGTAGTGAAATTGAATCTTCGCTTCGCTCGCTACGCTCATCCAACAAGTTTTTGTTATGTGTGTGATCTCATTACTTTTTCAAGTTCCATTACAAAATTATTTGCTAAAATATAATATTTTTATCAAAGTTGATTTAAATTCTATGGTATTAGCAGTAACAATATAGGATGTAAAATATCTAGACCCGGATTCATGTACATCCTGGGTATAGGTGGTATAACCATGGTATAACGACGGTATAAGGACTGGACCCCAATTCTTGAGTTCGTGGGAGATGAGTTGAAAACGCAATTTGAAAACGAAGTCGTTTTCGTTTTCGAAGGAATTGGTATTCTTGAACGGTATCGTGGAAAACGTCATGGGTTGTGAGTTGAAAGCATTGATATTAATTAAACCCCTATAGTAGGCTAGATTAGCAGTCTCCTATACCTCCGCACAGGCGCGAGCGTAGCAAATTGAAGATGAAGATTTGGTGTTTTAATTTATGCTTTTTTAATGCAATAAAGTATTTTACTGGATCTTGAGAACTATTTGGCCACAAATCGCTCCCATTTGATTAACATGTAAACTGTCATTTTAAGATGGCTTCTAATTGTACCGGAAGTGGACCACCGACTGCTGGTCTACTTGAAAGAGTATCACGAAATCCAAACACTTTAAAAAGATTTGCGTATAGCAAAGAGCTCGAAAAAGTTCTATATTTATTCTAGATGGCAGTGCCTTCATAAACGCGGGCCAATCGAAAGACAAGTTGTATGAAATGATTTGATTGTTGCAATTATGTAAACAAACAGTTGAGCAAGTTCATATCAAAACAATGTTGTGCTGGCATAGGGTTGGCTAGGCTTGTCAAACATGTAATGTAAGTATGAATTTTACTAGTCCTATAGCCAAATGGAACTTTAGACCTACACTTTTGCATTATAAATAATTTTCCACATCTGGGCCTAGGCCAGGGACGGTTTCTGATTTGTTTTATGAGAGTATAATGACACCTTTTCTCGTTCCACACAAAGAAGAAAAATTTTAAATGTCCGCTATTTGTTTACGTATCGCACTTTCCCGCCTAACTCTGCTTATACCGTCAACAAGTGTCAAGTAACTATGGTTACTTGTTGATTGTATGCCAAGTGTTTAAGGCTTATTTTAAAACCTTTATTTGGAAGCCTTCCAACAAACTTTTTCAACTTTTTTTTTCAAAAGAGACTATATTTCTATAACCTAAATGTCCATGTAAAATATGAACATTGTAGTCCCACCCGTCTGGTCAGAATCGCGGGCCGACGTATTAGATGTTAGCAGTAGTAGGCAGTAGTAGGCAGTAGTAGGCAGTAGCTAACATCCTTAAAGTGATTTTGAGCATGTTTCAAGCCATTTTTTCACCAAGAAGGAATAATCGTACCCCAATAAAATTTGGCATGTGTTGTCAGGTACCTAAATCCCCTCGATTGTGATAGTTTTCAAGTTCACATCACGTTACATGACGGCTGGGTAACACCTCGAAATCACCCCAACTCTGCTTGGTGTATAAGGTGCTTGAGTGTGTAGCGCACCGCGGCTTGGCTGCGGCGCCCTAACGGGCACCTAGATTGTAGCCCATTGAAATGTACATTGTACATATATGGGACGTAAAACATAGCCTACACACACACATAATTGGATGAGCGAAGCGAAGACTTCAATTTCACCGACCCCCCAAAAAATTTAGCTCGGTTGTTTTTTTTGTTTTTTTGTTTTTTTTTTGTTTTTTTGTTTTTCCGTCTGTTTGTTCGCTCTCTACCGGGCAAACGGCATATGCGATCTTGATGAAAATTTGACACGACCTTCGTTTTCTCTGAACTTAGACTTGCCACGTTTTTGGATACAATCGAAGAAATATTTCTCATGAATATCGTACTTTTACGATTTTTTTCGATTTTTAGTGCGATATTTTCGTGCCATTTGGGCCAATTCTGACCAAACGGGTGGGGCTACAACGTTCATATTTCACATGGACATTAAGGTAATGGTGATGTATTGCTTTCTGAAAGAAAAAGTTGAAAAAGTTAGCCAGAATCGAGAGAAATAAAGCTTTTAATATACGTTTTTTGACTTTTTGTGCGATATTTTCGTGCATTTGGGCCAATTCTGACCAAACGGGTGGGGCTACAACGTTCATATTATACATGGACATTAAGGTTATGGTGATGTAGTACCTTTTGAAAGAAAATGTTGAAAAAGTTAGCTAGAATCCATAGAAATATAGCTTTTAATGTAAGATTTTTACGTTAAATAATAACAAATTAACAAGAAACAATAGAAAATTGACAACAATCACCTACAATGCGTCGGCAGAAAAACAAAGCACTTGCAAAAGTAAAGATATCCCACGCAAACTAAAAACTTTTAAAAAGCTCATCCATCAACGCGGCGGGACTTAAGCGTTTTCCTAGTAAGTAACAAAACACAATAACAATTACTCAAAAAACGTATTTTATATTTCTTCTAGCTTCATACAGCCTTCCTTAACACAAAAGAAACTTATTTTGATTGTATTGAAAATAATGAAAATATCAAGTTAAAGTTTTCTTAATATTTTGACGGGAAAAAACGGGCTTTACGTCACCAGCCTTCCGTTGGTACCATTGGTAAGATCAGTGACCCGGACAGCCAAGGTCCCGGGTTTAATCCCCGGCGGAGGCACTTTTTTAATTTCTGTCTGTAAGACTATCATAACAGCGTCATAGTCGCTTCTATAAAACCGAAAATGAACATATATAATAATCAATATACTAACACATTAATTTTCGGGTAATACGAGTGGCATTTTTTATTTCAATTCCAACATTTTGGACAGTTCTACCAAGATGGTTCTGCCTTCCCATGTTTAAAGATATAAAAACAGTAAAAACAAACGAACAACACCCAACTTCTTAAAAATGCACTGTAACTGGATATATTCACACGAATTACACGAAACATTATGTGTACATAGACTAACCGTGAAAAGGTTCAGCATAATTGGATGAGCGAAGCGAAGACTTCAATATCACTGACCCCCAAAAAATTTAGCTCGGGTGTTTTTTTTCTCTGTTTGTTTGTTTGCTCCCTACCGGGAAAACGGCATATCCGATCTTGATGGAAATTGGAGGGGACCTTCGAAATCTCTGAACTTAGAGGTGTTTTGTTTTTGGGTACAATCGAAGAAATATTTCTCATGAATATCGTACTTTTACGAAGTTTTTCGATTTTTTGTGCGATATTTTCGTGCCATTTTGGCCAATCCTGACCAAACGGGAGGGGCTACAACGTTCATATTGTTGGATGAGCGTAGCGAGCGAAGCGAAGATTCCAGATTCCATTTCTACTACACTGGAGAAAAAAGTCCGGAATGTTTGTTTTTTTTGTATTTTTGTGTGTTTGTTAACACGATTCCGGCTAAACCAATAAAATTTTTCTGGAAATTTTTGGAGGCCTTCGAAATCTCTGAACTTAGAACTGCCACTTTTTTGAGCGCAATCAAAAAATTATTTCTCATGAAAATCGCAATTTTACGATTTTTTTCGATTTTTAAAAACTTTCTTCGACTTATAACACCTACATGCTTTATCCGATTTTAATTATTTTTTCACAGAACCTTAATTTTATGAATTAAGATATTCTTGTGAAATTTGAGCGCAATCGAAAAATTATTTCTCATGAAAATAGAAATTTAGCGGGTTTTTTCTTTTTTAAAGCAATTTTGTGACTTATAACACCCACATGCTTTATCTTATTGTAATGATTTTTTCACAGAACCTTGATTTTATGAATTTATATTCGTGTGAAATTTGAGCGCAATCGAATAATTATTTTTTATAAAAATCGCAATTTTTCAATTTTTTTCTTTTTTTAAAATAATGATTTATTTAAAAAAAAAGTTTATTTTTTATTAAATTTAATTTAATTTTAAAAAATCTCGAATTTACTAATAATTTTTTTACAGAACAACAGAAAATCCGCTTAACACATGGCAGCTCAATGCACCAATTACGCTCATACAACAACGCGGCGGGACTTAAGCGTTTCCTAGTACATGGACATTAAGATTATGATGATGTAGTACCTTTTGAAAGAAAAAGTTGAAAAAATTAGCCAGAATCCAGAAGCTGTATACTTACATGACCTAAGCAGTCGCATGCGCTTAGCTGCGGTCGACGACCGTCACCCTAGATAAGGCCACTAGATAAGTTTAATTGGATGAGCGTAGCGAGCGAAGCGAATATTCCATTCTACTACACTGGAGAAAAAAATCCGGGATGTTTTTTTTCTTTCATTTCTTTTGTATTTTTATATTTTTGTGTGTTTGTGAACACGATTCCGGCTAAACCGATACTCCAATAGTGATGAATTTTTCTGGAGACCTTTCAAAGCTCTGAACTTAGAACTGCCACGTTTTTGAGCACAATCGAAAATTATTTCTTATGAAAATCTCAATTTTACGATTTTTTACTACTTAAAAAAAAATCTTGGACTTATAACACCTACATGCTTTATTCGATTGTAATGATTTTTTTACAGAACCTTAATTTATGAATTAATTAATTTTTGTAAAATTTGAGCGTAATCGAAAAATTATTTCTCATGAAAATTGTGATTTTACGATTGTTTTATTTAAAACACATTTTTTTGGCTTATAACACCTACATGCTTTATTCGATTGTAATGATTCTTTTACAGAACCTTAATTTTATGAATTAAGATATTCGTGTGATATTTGAGTGTAATCGAAAAATAATTTTTTTTTAAGAAAATCGAAATTTTAAAGGTTTTTTTCTTTTTTAAAACATTCTTTGATGCTTTATCCTATTGAAATGATTTTTTCACATAACCTTAATTTTATAAATTTATATATTTGTGTTAAATTTGAGCGCAATCGAATAATTATTTCTTATGAAAATCGCAATTTTACGATTTTTTTCGATTTTTAAAAACTTTCTTCGACTTTATAATACCTACATGCTTGATCCGATTGTCAATGATTTTTTTCACAGTACATTTATTTTATGAATTAATATATTCGTGTGAAATTTGAACGCAATCGAAAAATTATTTTTCATGAAAATAGAAATTTAGCGGGTTTTTTCTTTTTTAAAGCAATTTTGTGACTTATAACACCCACATGCTTTATCTTATTGTAATGATTTTTTCACAGAACCTTGATTTTATGAATTTATATTCGTGTGAAATTTGAGTGCAATCGAATAATTATTTTTTATAAAAATCGCAATTTTTTCAATTTTTTTCTTTTTTTAAAATAATGATTTATTTAAAAAAAAAAGTTTATTTTTTATTAAATTTAATTTAATTTTAAAAAAATCTCGAATTTACTAATAATTTTTTTACAGAACCACAGAAAATCCGCTTAACACATGGCAGCTCAATGCACTAATTACGCTCATACAACAACGCGGCGGGACTTAAGCGTTTCCTAGTACATGGACATTAAGATTATGATGATGTAGTACCTTTTGAAAGAAAAAGTTGAAAAAATTAGCCAGAATCCAGAAGCTGTATACTTACATGACCTAAGCAGTCGCATGCGCTTAGCTGCGGTCGACGACCGTCACCCTAGATAAGGCCACTAGATAAGTTTAATTGGATGAGCGTAGCGAGCGAAGCGAATATTCCATTCTACTACACTGGAGAAAAAAATCCGGGATGTTTTATTTCTTTCATTTCTTTTGTATTTTTATATTTTTGTGTGTTTGTGAACACGATTCCGGCTAAACCGATACTCCAATAGTGATGAATTTTTCTGGAGACCTTTCAAAGCTCTGAACTTAGAACTGCCACGTTTTTGAGCACAATCGAAAATATTTTACGATTTTTTACGATTTTTTTAAAAAAAATTCTTGGACTTATAACACCTACATGCTTTATTCGATTGTAATGATTTTTTTACAGAACCTTAATTTTATGAATTAATATATTTTTGTAAAATTTGAGCGTAATCGAAAAATTATTTCTCATGAAAATCGCGATTTTACGATTTTTTTATTTAAAAAACATTTTTTGGCTTATAACACCTACATGCTTTATTCGATTGTAATGATTTTTTCACAGAACCTTAATTTTATGAATTAAGATATTCGTGTGAAATTTGAGTGTAATCGAAAAATTATTTTTTATGAAAATCGCAATTTTAGGTTTTTTTCTTTTTTAAAACAATTCTTTTGATGCTTTATCCTATTGAAATGATTTTTTCACATAACCTTAATTTTATAAATTTATATATTTGTGTTAAATTTGAGCGCAATCGAATAATTATTTCTTATGAAAATCGCAATTTTACGATTTTTTTCGATTTTTAAAAACTTTCTTCGACTTATAACACCTACATGCTTTATCCGATTTCAATTAATTTTTTCACAGAACATTAATTTTATGAATTAAGATATTCTTGTGAAATTTGAGCGCAATCGAAAAATTATTTTTCATGAAAATAGAAATTTAGCGGGTTTTTTCTTTTTTTAAAGCAATTTTGTGACTTATAACACCCACATGCTTCATCTCATTGTAATGATTTTTTCAAAGAACCTTGATTTTATGAATTTATATTCGTGTGAAATTTGAGTGCAATCGAATAATTATTTTTTATAAAAATCGCAATTTTTCAATTTTTTTCTTTTTTTAAAATAATGATTTATTTAAAAAAAAAGTTTATTTTTTATTAAATTTAATTTAATTTTAAAAAAATCTCGAATTTACTAATAATTTTTTTACAGAACAACAGAAAATCCGCTTAACACATGGCAGCTCAATGCACCAATTACGCTCATACAACAACGCGGCGGGACTTAAGCGTTTCCTAGTACATGGACATTAAGATTATGATGATGTAGTACCTTTTGAAAGAAAAGTTGAAAAAATTAGCCAGAATCCAGAAGCTGTATACTTACATGACCTAAGCAGTCGCATGCGCTTAGCTGCGGTCGACGACCGTCACCCTAGATAAGGCCACTAGATAAGTTTAATTGGATGAGCGTAGCGAGCGAAGCGAATATTCCATTCTACTACACTGGAGAAAAAAATCCGGGAAGTTTTTTTTCTTTCATTTCTTTTGTATTTTTATATTTTTGTGTGTTTGTGAACACGATTCCGGCTAAACCGATACTCCAATAGTGATGAATTTTTCTGGAGACCTTTCAAAGCTCTGAACTTAGAACTGCCACGTTTTTGAGCACAATCGAAAATTATTTCTTATGAAAATCTCAATTTTACGATTTTTTACTACTTAAAAAAAAATCTTGGACTTATAACACCTACATGCTTTATTCGATTGAAATGATTTTTTTACAGAACCTTAATTTTATGAATTAATATATTTGGCCTTGTAAAATTTGAGCGTAATCAAAAAATTATTTCTCATGAAAATCGCAATTTTACGATTTGTTTTATTTAAAAAACATTTTTTTGCTTATAAAACACCTACATGCTTTATTCGATTGTAATGATTTTTTCACAGTACCTTAATTTTATGAATTAAGATATTCGTGTGATATTTGAGTGTAATCGAAAAATAATTTTTTTTATGAAAATCGAAATTTTAAAGGTTTTTTTCTTTTTAAAACAATTCTTTGATGCTTTATCCTATTGAAATGATTTTTTCACATAACCTTAATTTTATAAATTTATATATTTGTGTTAAATTTGAGCGCAATCGAAAAATTATTTCACATAAAAATCGCAATATGACAATTTTTTTCGATTTTTAAAAACTTTCTTCGACTTATAACACCTACATGCTTTATCCGATTTCAATTAATTTTTTCACAGAACATTAATTTTATGAATTAAGATATTCTTGTGAATTTGAGCGCAATCGAAAAATTATTTTTCATGAAAATAGAAATTTAGCGGGTTTTTTCTTTTTTAAAGCAATTTTGTGACTTATAACACCCACATGCTTTATCTTATTGTAATGATTTTTTCACAGAACCTTGATTTTATGAATTTATATTCGTGTGAAATTTGAGTGCAATCGAATAATTATTTTTTATAAAAATCGCAATTTTTCAATTTTTTTTCTTTTTTTAAAATAATGATTTATTTAAAAAAAAAAGTTTATTTTTATTAAATTTAATTTAATTTTAAAAAAAATCTCGAATTTACTAATAATTTTTTTACAGAACAACAGAAAATCCGCTTAACACATGGCAGCTCAATGCACCAATTACGCTCATACAACAACGCGGCGGGACTTAAGCGTTTTCCTAGTACATGGACATTAAGATTATGATGATGTAGTACCTTTTGAAAGAAAAAGTTGAAAAAATTAGCCAGAATCCAGAAGCTGTATACTTACATGACCTAAGCAGTCGCATGCGCTTAGCTGCGGTCGACGACCGTCACCCTAGATAAGGCCACTAGATAAGTTTAATTGGATGAGCGTAGCGAGCGAAGCGAATATTCCATTCTACTACACTGGAGAAAAAATCCGGGATGTTTTTTTTCTTTCATTTCTTTTGTATTTTTATATTTTTGTGTGTTTGTGAACACGATTCCGGCTAAACCGATACTCCAATAGTGATGAATTTTTCTGGAGACCTTTCAAAGCTCTGAACTTAGAACTGCCACGTTTTTGAGCACAATCGAAATTATTTCTTATGAAAATCTCAATTTTACGATTTTTTACTACTTAAAAAAAAATCTTGGACTTATAACACCTACATGCTTTATTCGATTGTAATGATTTTTTTACAGAACCTTAATTTTATGAATTAATATATTTTTGTAAAATTTGAGCGTAATCGAAAAATTTTTTTTTTATGAAAATCGAAATTTTAAAGGTTTTTTTCTTTTTTAAAACAATTCTTTGATGCTTTATCCTATTGAAATGATTTTTTCACATAACCTTAATTTTATAAATTTATATATTTGTGTTAAATTTGAGCGCAATCGAATAATTATTTCTTATGAAAATCGCAATTTTACGATTTTTCTATTTTTTTTAAATTTGAATAATTGAAAAATGTCAGTTAATTTTTTTTTTATAAATTAATTTAAAAAAATTCTTTGACTTCGTAATGATTTTTTCACAGAACAACAGAAAATCCGCATAACACATGGCAGCTCAATGCACCAATTACGCTCATCCAACAACGCGCCTGAAAAAGCGTTTGCGAAGCTTCCTAGTTATAATTGATTGATTGATTGATTTGTATTGCTTCGAGACGATGAGTGGTTATAGCTGAGGATGAAGGATGGAAAGAAGGGAGAAGCAGAGACCCGGTACCGGCACCTAGCGTGCATTTCAATAACTAGGAAGCTTCGCAAACGCTTTTTCAGGCGCGTTGTTGAATGAGCGTAATTTTTTTAACGAAAAAAGTGTAAAATTGTGATTTTCATGAGAAATAATTATTCGATTGCGCTCAAATTTTACACAAATATATTAATTAGACGAGTGAGCGCAGCGAACGTAGTCTACAACGCTACTCGGTCGGTCCTTGGTCGTGATTAATTCTGTTAAATGTTAAATGTTAAATGTTTGTTAAATGTCTGTCTGTCCAGTCCCATACGGCCGAACGGCCAAATAGACTGAGCTGAAATTTTAAACAGACATCCGTGACCAGGTAACTGAGAACTGCTAACAAAATGAGCACAATCTGTTGTGATTTAAACCTGCAAGAAATAAAAAACTGGAAAATTCGTTGAAATGCATAGGAATTATTTTAACGACAATGATTTTCATTTTGAAATAATATTTTTTGTTTGTTATTTACCTGGCTGTGAAATGCCGTGTCCAAGGTTAATCGAATGTTGGACGTCAAGGTACCCCCAAATTCCGCTCGTAGATTGAGTAAACCTTGCAATATTTTCACGTATTTCGTCCTGGCTATGTTTTCCATTGTATTTTCACAGATGATGCACTGCGATATATGCATTTCAAAACATGTTTAATAATTTAAAAAATACAATCCAGAAATTACAAAATCTTTCCCGAGCATTGAACCCACGTCTCCACATTTCGGCTATAAGGGCGCTTTAGCCAACTTGACTAGGAACACACCAAAGTCATTGTTAGATGAGTAAGCGAGTCATGTGTTGAGTACACGGCAACAATTGCATTTAAGTTTGATAATTATATAGGTATAAATAATAGGGTTTTAAGTTTAGTTGGTATAAGGGTACGTCAATTGTAAGATCATGATGCGCCACTTTAGCCTATGATAGGTGGGGAGACCTCAGTTGGTAAATAATTAATTGATAAATGGGCTTAAATGTGTAGGTTTTATTTTAACGACAATGTTTTTTCGGGAAGAAATTATAATTTTTGGATGTCAAAAAATGCGCGGCACTGGCCAAGAGTATCGAAACTTGCACGCTCAAGATTACCCAAAACTCCCGAGGAGATTTGAGTAAACCTTGCAATCTTAACTCGTTCTCGTACGGGCTATGTTTCTTATACTATTCTGCAATGTTAAACACTACAGAAATAATTTATTTGTAATTAATATTATTAATCTAGATGGTTGGCATGCGAAAAAAAAGTACGATTACATGAATAATCCATATAATTTTTATGTCTTTTGAAATTTTTTATACTTACAAATTTGCGTTTAACGCCCAGAAATACTATTGGTTTGTGCATGGACTTAGAATAGTAACATCCATGGTTTTTTAGAAACTCCATTGAGATTCGTGGATCTTAAATCACTGCCTTGGTACAAACAATTAAAGATCAAACAGGAATAACTAGGGAAACCCCAAAAGTCGTTGTTAGACGAATGAGTGACCCATGTGTTGAACTTACTAACTTTCATTTTCTTCCCCTACCTAAGGCCTCCTAGCCTATCATAGGCTACAGTGGAGCATTATGACTAAACTATGACCTAAACTAAAATACCCGATTATTTATACGTATATTATAATCAAACTTAAATGCAAAATGTTCCGCGTACTCAACACATGGCTCACTCACTCGTCCAACAACGACTTTGGCGTTCCCTAGTTTATAAAATTAAGGTTTGAGAAAATCATCACAATCGGATAAAGCAAGTAGGATTATAAGTCGAAAAATGTTTAAAAATAAATTTAAAAAACGTAAAATTGCGATTGTCTAAGGAAATAGTTTTTTCGATTGCGCTCAAATTTTACACGAATATATAATTTGTAAAATTAAAGGGTTTTGCGAAAAATCAGAACAATCGGATAAAGCATGTAGGTGTTTATAAGTCGAAAAAAATGTTTTAAAAATCGAAAAAAAAAAACGTACAATTGCGATTTTAATGAGAAATAGTTTTCGATGCGCTCAAAACGTGGCAGTTCTAAGTTCAAAAATTTCGAAGGCCTCCATAAAATTCCATCGCAATTGAAGTATCGGTTTAGCAGAATCGTGTGTGGACAAAAACACAAAAAAAACATTCCGGATTTTTTTCTCCAGTGTAGTGAAATGGACTCTTCGTTAAGCTCATCCAAAATTAATTATACATTTTTTTACCATGCTGCTTGATTTTTACTTTTTGTCTTTGCTATATGTGTGTTATAAAACCTCAAGTCGTTTTTTATTTAGCCGATTGATTTTATTAATAACGCATCAGATGATCACAGATTTAGTGAAAATATAATAATTCATTTCGGAGAGATTATTGTAACAAAATATTAGTTATCATCAAGAGGAAAGATGAGTGAATCAACTCGTAAATGGGTTCAAAAAATACGTTTTCGTTCTCTGACTCGGCACAAAGGCGCAGAGTCCTTTCATCTCAAGTTGTAATAACTCTAACAATTTGTAATCTAAATTGCTCAAAGCGTCTCGTTCTGAATGTTTTTCCTCGTCTAGGAGCAGTGTTTCCCTACCCAACAGAGCGAACTAGAAGGTTTATATCTGCTTTGCAATTGTGTGTTCACTCCCATCCTCAAGGGTAATTAACACGCTGAGCGATAAGGGAAATATTCATACCCAGACTGGCAAAACGTCAAATTGTTTTGGATGTGTTTTATAATAATACCAAACACGTATATTACTTTCAATATTTGTAAAACATAGAATTATTATTGTCTTAAACAACGTAAATTATTGTCTCCCTCTTGAATTCCAGTTGTTCGCAGCCTATGGCACCGAATGTTTTATCAGAGGTTAAATTCCATAAAATACACTACAATTTAATCAAAGTTGCTTTATGTTAAGGTGAGAAGAAGAAACGAAGATTATTATACACCACATATTTTATTTTGTTGTATGTCCCCCGATGTTATACTCAGCTCAGTCAGTTTCAATTCTCTTTACCCACTTGTTCAAATTTTGGCTTTGTTTTATCTACAAGAAAAATTAATATTATTATCGTGTGTACATTTCAGTACTCTTCTATTTAAAATACAAACGGTGGCTGTTTCAAAGACCTAAGTCACTCTTTATTGTTTTATGATCCCCATTTGTTCCTTAATTGTGAAAAGAATTGACATCATTAACGAAATGCTATTCGAATAATGTTTTGAGAAGCTGCAACCACCATAGGGATTTTAGCCGCCAAAAATATACGGAAGATGGTGAATTTTATTTCATAAAAGTATCGTTTTTAACATGACTGAAAATCTCTTCTATTCAATATTTCGACATTATTTTAGATATACGTTCAACTTATACATTACAAATTGTTCTAAAGAAGCATTTTATATTACTGCAACCGGTTCCCACTCGAACACCGAAGTTAAGCAACATTCGGGCGTGGTCAGGGGGAGAGTGGATGAACGCTCTGCACTGAGACACACGTATGCCCGCTGGTTTGAGCAGATGGAGGGTTCGAGAGCTAGTGTAACGGCTTCGTTCTCCTCGACGTCTGCTCGGCAGTCCGGGTTTGTGAAGGAACATATATGACTATCAAGGTTACACCGTCCTTTCGGATGGGAATTAAACCCGTTGGTACCCTTGGTACTTTTCGAAAGGAGTAGGCTACGTGGCGGTACCGGGTTTCCCCTCCTCCCTTCTATTCATACTTCATCCTCATCTATCACCAGTTCACCACTCATCGTCTCAAATAGCCTTAGTGCATTAATATGAGACGTTAAGCAATATCAAATCAAATCAATAACAATTAATCGTATTACTGCTACATTAATATTGTGAGAATAGTTTATTATAGTCAGTACCCTTTCTTGCGTTCGAACTTTTTCACGTTACTAATTCTAGCATGAAAAACATAAAACCTAATATATTTCCCATTACATCCTGCTGTTATAATAAGTCTTACGATTCGTGCGATGGTGTCGCAGCTGTGTAGTTGAAGTTTTTCACGTTAAATAATATGTTTTAAATTTCTCCTTGGGAAACCTACTCAGGGTACAGTGTCTAACTTGGAAATTGTAATTTGGAGAACTTAAACTCTCCGTCAGGATTGCCGATGGCGGGATTCGAACCCGTGACCTCCCGAGTCAGAGTCCTATGCGTAATGCATGAGCCAACTCTGTCGGTAGTTTGCCACGTGATAATATGTTACATTTAGCCCTAGATATGTGTATTTATATATGTATACACTGCCAAAGTGGCGCAAGATAAATAAAGGACTTATTGCAAATTGGCGCTGGAAGCAACCAATTAACATCATATTTGCGCATCATGAATGCGCGTAAAATGAGGAGGCTGGCATGGCCTCCTCTTACCGACTGAAGAAAACCTCGGAAATAACTTTCAGTCAGGATTGCCTGTCTCGACGGGATTTGATCTTGGGACCTCCCGAATCAGAGTCGCTCGAGCCAGCACTGTCGGTATAGTACGAGTACATTATAACGTCGGTTGTGCATTGAGTTACAGGTCTCGATGAAGTAGTTACCATTAGAAATGATAACCAGTTCGTATACGAAAATGGTTTCCGTCCAGAATCGTGGAGAAACATTTGGCCTATACTCACCGGCAGAAAGATTATTAAATTATTATTAATAATATTTAATCGTTATTTTACTGTTCCATATTTGAATGCGTTCTAAAGGGCATATTTAAATAATTAATTCATTTTGCCCTTGTTTGTATGGTATTATGTATTATGTGTGACTAGCTTCCAATGTTGACCATTGTTGTTACTTGTTGCATGCTAACAGTTTGCATAGGCAACACTATTTTCAAATACGCCCTTACCTTAATTCGAAATGCAAGCAGTAAGTTGTTACCAACTGTGTGTTTTTACCGTGCTCTAGCTTCCATCTCAACGATGATTTCGCAATATCTGGCTCGGATATTAAAATTCCATTGAAGTCCTAACGACCGATGCGGGCCACGCTGCAACTTGGCAATCGCACTTGTGGAGTTCTCATCTGTACGTGCCGCTCTCCAGATGCCAATGAGCTAACGGCTTTTAATAGTCGCCGTCGTATTTGAAATATTGAAACATGTGACAAATTCTTCACACATTCTCCACTGGATTACTTATATTTACTGTATATCAGACTCTGTTAACAGAACACAAATTTTACATATAAATGAATTGTTTTTTGTTTTTGTAAAACCCTATGTTGATACAATATGTTTGAAACGGATTCCAAGGGAAAAAAGGGTCACGGGTTTGGGCCAAAGGGTGGGTTCTTTGAAGTCGTATTACCCAACAAAAACCACTAGAAAATTTTGTTATTGATTTAAATGAGAAAATAAAAAACTTTTTTTCCACGCTTTTACTTTAAATTTTATAAAAACCAAATGGAAAAAAATGATTTTTACTCAAAAAAAAAAATTCAAAATATTAGATTTTCCCAAAACTGAAATCCCGCCCGCCAGATTTTTAAGTCTAAAAGCCCAATTAATGTTAAACTAAAAAAAATGCAAAATATACGTGAATTTGTGTTTTTTGGGGCTAGCTATACTCCAAACAGATATCGGGGCCAAAACCTGTCGATACAGACACCATCGACGGCCAAAAATGGCCAACCAGGGTCGGAATTAGAAATAGGTTTTAAAAAAACCCACCTGAAAAAATTAAAAAACGACCATATTTTTGGGGGGGTGGGCTCTACCCCAAAGCTACCACGTAGCCAACTAATAAAGTTTAAGGGGTTTTTTACCCGAAAGCGGGGAATTTTAACCCCGGAATTTTTCTGCTTTAAGGAAAATCTTACACCACTGGGGACGGACTATGAAGGGGCTACGAAATACGATTATGAAACTTTTCCTAGTTTACCTGTTTAATTTGAGACTGCCCCAGGGGAGTTTTGGGATAGAATGTTTCCTAGGAAACTTTTGTCCGAGGGCCGGGGTAGGTCTACAAGAGTAACGAGCACCTGCAAGTGAAGTAAAACTTACTTCAACCTCCCGGGGTGGTTGGCTCAAGTAGCCTAATAACAAGCCGGGCAAAGAAGACCTTGCAAAACATGACAGTACGTCTGCCCTTCCTCCAATCTCCTGTTAAAACTTAGTTATATAACTTTACACGAGACGAGAGTCCGGGAGGAGCATTCTCTCTCTCTCTCTCTCTCTCTCTCTCTCTCATGAAGATAATATTAGTATTAGATTTAGTACATTATTATGCATAACTTATATTATCATAATATTGTATACGACTTCATAATATGTTACTATATACTGTGTAAACATGTAAATATAGAGGTTGGCTACACTTACAGGGGCTTCATAGCCCTATGCAGCACGCCTTCAAGAAAATAAATATCAACTATATCAATATCTCTCGATGTTAGATATCTGGCTAGATGGCAGAAAGCTGGTAAGATGTCAGAAAAGGCCATATTGACTTAATCTTGTTGAATAAACTAGGAAAACGCTCAAGTCCCGTCGCGTTGATGAATGAGCTTTTTTAAGTTTTTAGTATGCGTTGGATCTCTTTACTTCTTCAAGTTCCATTGCAAAATCATTTTTGTTAAATACGAATCATGTTTATAAAGTAGTGCTAATTGCTATGGTAATTAGAATGTCAAAAATATGTAGGCCTGAAGGTTGCTTTATGAACGCATTGTAGGTGATTGTTGTCAAGTTTCTATAATACTTACTTGTTAATAATTGTTATACACTTCAAAAAACTCATATTAAAACCTTTATTTCTATGGATTCTGGGTAACTTTTACAAATTTTTCTTGCAAAAGGTACTTCAGCACCATAACCTTAATGTCCATGTAAAATATGAACGTTATAGCCCCAACCGTTTGGTCAGAATTGGCCCAAATGTCACGAAAATATCGCGCTAAAAATCGAAAAAAATCGTAAAAGTACGATATTCATGAGGAATATTTCTTCTATTGTACCCAAAAACGTGGCAGGTCTAAGTTCAGAGATTTCGAAGGTCCCCTCCAATTTTCATCAAGATCGTTTATGCCGTGTGCCCGGTAGCGTGCGAAAAAAACAGAAAAAAAGAACAAACAAAAAAACATTGGAGCTAAATTTGTTTAGGGGTCAGTGAAATTGAAGTCTTCGCTTCGCTCATCCAATAAACCATAACACATATAACCTACGCATTTAAGAAATCTATGTTTTATTCCACACATCCCAATTGCCGTTATTGACAGGAACCTGAAGGCTAAAATTTACTATTACACGTGTCAGCATTAAAAATTAATACATAAAGGTGCATTTGTTCAAGGATATTAATTTATCTCGTGTAGATTTATTTTGATAAACGATGGGTAAAAAAACAGTTGTTTTCTTCTATTATGCGTTTATTTCTAAACATTTTATATTCTTCGTGTGCACTTGGAAACGTACACATTGGAGTAACTTCGTGTAGTTCTATACAGGCATGCCAAAAGTTCAAATTGTTATTAAACACGAGCAAGGGTACGAGAGTACACAAAATGGGGGGAAAGCTAACTGATAATGGTCCTCGGTTGTTCATGCTTTCATTAATGGTGGAGGTGCCGGGCACATATCAAACTTTCTAGGGGACTGCTCCCGCCACCCTATTTCCCCCAAGGTCACCAGAAATATATTACATCCTTACTGAAGGGCAATTTTAACATAAAAACCGCACATCAATCGGACATCGTATTCTGCTTTTTATCGCGAGACGTGAAACACACACAAGACAAACAGTTGGACGGATAAAAAAGTGATGCATATAAGGGAGCGTGACTCCATTAAAAATATATATACACATATATAATATATGATGTTTAAACTTGGCTTTATAGTAGGCGACTATGACGCTGAGATGTACACTCAAAAAATTATTTTGGTGTAAACTCTGCGGTGTAGATTTTTTACACGTGACGGTGTTGTTTTAACACCGCAGTCAAAGGACTCAAAATCAATGGCGGTGTAAATAAAACGCGGTGTAAAAATACAGAAAACAACACCGTGAGTTTACACCGTGAAACTTTTACGACATTCGGTGTTATTTACTCAAAGATTACACCGCTAGCGGACTCAAAATAATTGTAGTTAGATGAATTTACACCGGTTTGACCTAAATAAAATTATCGCGTCACCACCGCCAACTCTGAACAAATTTAAACAGGAACAGCGGGCGTTCGCGATCTAAGCAGTTATTTTTTATTAAACTTTAATCAGTTATTTCAAAATTAAGCAATAGTATTTATTTTTTCATTATTTATTTATTTTTATTTTTTTAATTTTCTTTAATAAGCAATAATATTTTAACAGTTTTAATATGCGCAGGGATTAGGAACATTCACACAAGGTATCTACAGATACAAATCTATCGCGACACTTCCATTGCATATGTGCAGGCCCTATCTTAGGTACTATTAAATCATAATTAAAATTCTTTCTTCACAAATCCTCACGCATTCTCTCCTATTTATGTACACATTTTTTTTAAGTTTCACGTCAAGTTTATGAAGTCGCGACTACTATACCAGTTACTTCTGGGTAGTGCTTCTTTTATTTTGTACTCAATAGTCCTAATTTTTTTTCACTTGTTCAATGTTCATGTAGACATACATCCCCAATGTTACGTAACATTTTATCTGCTGAGTGGCATGCCTTCACTTATTTTAAAATTTAAGAACAAATACAATCAAGGAAAATCTCTACATTACCGTTGTCATTATCATAAACCCAGTATCTGAGTATAATGTTTCATATAAGTGTATTTGTTGAAGCTTATCAATGAAACCTATAATGAAAGAATCTTAGTTAACATACTAATTCTTCGTTATTAAAATCATCAACTATATCAATAAAGAAACAAATTAACAAAAAACCAAACATGTTATCAATTAAGAGGCTGGCGAGGAGACGAATTTAAGCGCCAACCTTTTTGTTTTTCCGAATAAACGGTTAAAAGATCGGTATTATATTTCACACTAACGTTAAGAAAGACATAATCTATTAGATCCAGTAAGCGTTATCCTAATTTAATTATTGATTTTCAATATAAAAAATTGTGAAATATCCATAATTCACTCAATTTTGTCAATCGGAATTTATTCCAAGTGTACAGATTTTTTAACTTATATTTGCATAATGGATATCAACGTTTAAATCAATGTTAATGCGCAAATTAATTTGGTTAATCGAAAGATAAACGGTTTGATGGGAATTTCCCGAAATAAAATCCATGTTTTGGATTTCCATTTTTTCACGTTTTGGACTTATGTCTCGCAATGGATTTAATGGCAAAATTTTTTGCAACCAAGTGTGGATATCAATTGATAAATACTTTGTAAACAAAAAAGCAAAATATAGCATTGATATTATCAACCGTTCAGCAGAAATTATCAACACCATGAGTACGCGCATTTGAGTTCTGCAGTGTTATACAATACACGCACATGGTCTAGACCCTCATAAGCCAGCTAACGCGCCCTACCACTCACAGGTGCAGTGTCCGAGTGGTGAAGGCGTCCGGAAGTGGAGGAAGGTATCTCGGGTTCGAGTCCGGCTCTTGGCGATAAAATTTGTACCTGTATATGCTGTGTAATAATCTTGTACTTGTACTCCCATACACTGTCTATAAAATGTCATTAATAATACCGCTTACAAGTAATTAATTTGAAATTTTATTTAATAATAAATTAAATTCGTTAGTTTCTTTGTTTGTCTACTAGATGGCGCCAGCGAATTCTTACACCACGCGGTGTTAAAATTACGACAATACACTGTGTAAACATTAACACCATACTGTGTTGAAATCTACACCATACGGTGTTAATTGAAATCTAGTCTACACCGCATAATTGTGTTATTAGTTACACCATCTCAATACTCAAAATTAACACCTTCAGTGCGGTGTAAATGTTACGACAAAACGGTGTAGTCGTTTGTCTACACACAAATGGTGTAAAAACGGTGTTAAATTCAACACCGTTTCACTTTTCAATTTTTTGAGTGTAAGTACTTTTTAGACAGAAATTAAAAAAAGTGACTACACCGGGGTACTAACATAACAGCGTCATAGTCGCCTACTATAAAGCCAAGACACTTTTCATGGATGATATGCAAGACTCCGTTGACTCCTGGATTTGCGACTTCCTGTTGTATGCTGACGATTGCAAACTCATGAAACGCATTCGGGATGCAAGTGATGTAATCATGCTTCAACGCGGACTGGACTTGTTTTACCGCTGGTGCACCGACTGGGAAATGAAACCGAACCCCAGGAAATGTTCAATACTGTCTATAACTCTCCGTCGTGTCCCCCTTCTCCATGGCTATCAATTGGGTGGTGAAGCGATTCAGCGTGTTGAGAGGCAGCGTGACCTGGGAGTGACTGTGGATGGGAAACTACTGTTCGTAGATCATATTGATACAGTCACCTCCAGGGCCATGCGTCTTCTTGGAATGATGTACCGTTTCACCGAAATTCGTGACGTCATGGCCCTCCGAACCTACTTCACTGCATGTGTGCTACCCGTCGTTGAATATGGTTCTGTAATTTGGGCTATGTCTGCAGTGTCAAATCTGAAGAAGTTGGATCGTGTTATGTCTTTTTTTCTTTCAATTGTTAAACATCGAGTTACAAACTTTCAGAACACTTCAAAACCTGAAATTATGTCTTCTCTCATTTTATGCTCCTTAACCAGTCGTCGTTCTCTGGCCGATTTGAAGTTTTTTCATAAAATCGTTAATGGTAATCTTCGACCTCCACTAATCAATTTTTTCTCCCTACATGTACCATCCCGCCTAACCAGATCGACATCAACTGTTTCATTTACCTATTCCTCGCCTGGAAATTATCAAACGCTCCCTCTTCTACCGGCTACCCTTCACCTACAATTCACTTGCCACACCCACCCTAGACATTTTAGCGAACCACCGCGAGTTCATAACTAGCGTAAAACCCCTTATTAGCCATGCTTAGTTAATTTTTCAATTTAATTTTTAATTTTATTTATAAATTTTTTTATTCTTTCTTTCTTTCTGTTTTTACTATTACGTATCATTCATTATTCATGTGTTCATGTATTTCTATTTGTATTTCCTCTGTTATCATGTTTAGTTTAAGTTAGTATAAGTTAGTTAGTAATGTTATTATGTTTACAATGCACAATGTAAAATGGCCTATGGCTGTATTTGTGTCCAGTTGAATAAATAAATAAATAAAATAAATAAATATTTCCCAACTCTAGGGTTACAGAGATGGTTTGTATTTCTCCAAGTTCATTCCATGTGTAGTCTAATAGGCAGTGCAATCTGCTCTACACACGTTATTAACAATGTACAAAACAGACCAAAAATGAGACAGTTTTAAATTGGTGGCCGCATAGCTCATTGGTAAGAGCATAGCCCGGTATGCTAAGGTCCCGGGTTCAAACCCCGGTGTAGTCACTTTTTTAATTTCTGTCTAAAAGTACTAACATATATATATATATATATCTTTGTAATTTCTATGTTTGCAAGGTAGTGTGTTTTTTGTTTCTATTTGTTTATTTTTATAATGCTGTTGTTGTTTTATTGAATTTTTTGTTTAACCCTTCCCTTGAAAATGGAAACATAGTTTTTTCTGAAACGTTGGGATTAAAAGTTATTTTCTATAATACTGTGCGTGATTATTTATCGTAAAGATACTTAAAACATTAACCATGGATCACGAAAGCTTAAGACAAAATATATATATATATATATATATATATATATAATATATATATATCAAACTCAACAATATATAAAAAAAATTGGTCACATTTAGAAAAAAAAATTCAAATTTAATTTTTTTTAAATAAATTATCACTTAGTTGTCCATAATTCAAACACAGCACAAACAAAAGTACAAATTTTTCATATGTCAAAACACCTTAGTGGTCAAAAACTTATGGCGAGCTTTTATTTGAATGCGAAGCGAAGTTACTAAGTTGATGTTATTGATTCTATGCAAATCAATCAATAGAATCCATCCGTTTCGTTGTTTGTGTAACCGCCTTCGGCCTTCTAGGTTTCCGCGCCATTCCACGTGAAGTCTGCTCTTTGTATTTGCTCTCCATTCTCCCCCAGCCCCACGGCATCCTCGTATGGCTCCTAGCGGGTCAACCCACGCCGTTCAGTCTAACTCCAACCTAGAATAACAAAACTTATGTTTGTCTTCCTCCGTTATGCTTGTATGTTTGCAATTGAGTTTGTTTATTCGATAGAAGTCAGCTCACTTGTTAACAGAAAGAAAGGAGCATGGTTATGTAAGTGAGGCAACATTATTATCATATTATTCATATTGTATAATACTGACAACACAATTTTACGGTTTACCAGACAAAATCTAAACTCTAGATAAAATAGTACAACATTTATTTCGTATGAAAATAAGTTAAGTATAACTTATATTATCTAGGTGCCCGTTAGAACGCTGTAGCCAAGCAGGGTGCACTAGCAAGCCTGCCCTCCTTCAAACACAAGTTAAAAATATATCTCTCAGCAAACAGCTTCTGCTCGGTTAGTGACTACCTCTCCATATAAATAATAAACAATTATAAAAAACAATTGAATAATAAATAATAAACAATTATTCTAGCTAAAGTCACCAATGATATAATTATCACCTGTTCCAAAGTCAACTAACAATGAAACATATGGTCACTATTTTTTTGTTATATTATGCCTACTTTCATCTGTACCATAATCTTGCACCAATGTAAATAACCTCATCGAACAATTCTCTTCTCCAGTTATACTATTGTAAAATAATATATATCATTATCATTAGTAACTCGCTTATTTTCAAATTCCACTTTTACTTATTAGTATTTATATTTTCCATCATTATCATGTGAATCATATTCATGAACATAATAGTTATTAAGGATTATTCATTCCCTCTCTTCCAAGAGGGGTTATATCAGTTACCATGTATCAATCGAATGAATAAATGGGATCTTGAATCTTTGAATCACTCAGGAACCGTATACAGGAAGCAGAGTTTGGACGTTTTCGAGGTCACCCAGCCTTCATTAGATTTGAAATGAATTTGAAAACTATCATAATCGTGAATACTCAGCTTCCTGACAACACGCCAAATTTAGTTGGAGGAAAAACTTTTGGGCGAAGAAATTGATTGGGACTTGCTCAAAAACACTCTCCAAACGATATTTTAAAAGTCAAAACAAAGGAGGATGACTGAAATGTTTTAAATGAAAAATGGTCGTAAATAACAGTACAAAACATATTATTTTTTCCTGGTTCGTAACGTCCCTATCAGCCATTATGCAAAACTTAGCTTCGAGCGACGATTGTTTAAATATTGTTTCTACGCACCATTGCCTTTCACCCCATAACTACGATTCTCATATCTCTGCTGTTATCAGAACACTTTGTCCGTGAGGTGGAAATGTATTTTCCCACTATCAATGGCTGATCACCTTCAAACATTGTCATTGGGCACAAGGGCGTCAGCAGGGGGGGGGGGGGGACAAGGCGGGCACTCCCCCCCTGGAATCCTCTATAAAGCAATGTTTAAGAGATATTAATAAGAGACTAATAATATAACTATTTACGGAATACGTTTTTCTTTACATTACTATACTCAATTAAATTATTATGATAATATTCGGCGGATGTAACATGAACATGATCAATCTCGTCAGACGTCAGGACGTTAGCGTTCCAATTTCTGTTGGTGGTTTTCCAGTATCGAGTATCGACTGCGCAAAAACTACATTATTTTGTATTGCATTCAGCCCACTACTTTTTTCTAAAACGCACCAAAACACGCACTCTTAAAACTAGAAATCGAAATTTTCGCCTACGGCGCTATTGTTAAGGGGCTTGGCTCCCCCAAACCCCCCATGCTTGTCCCACAAAAGTACAAATTATAATTTTACCCCGCCCCCCCCGACAAAAGTTCCTGCGAACGCCCTTGATTGGGAAGTCTTGTTGTGTGGGTGATTGACATAACACTATAATAAGTGTAATTGTATGTGTGTATGTAGTGTGTAGCCCTATGTGGTGTGTAGGGAATGTTAATATAATTTAATAAGTGTGTGCGATAAACGGTATGTTAGATATTCTACGTCTCGTCCATTTTACTAAACAGCTGGGACGCTCTCAAAGCATCCCTTAGGGTGTAGCCCCCGCTAAAGAGCAAAGCAAATGTTAGCTTTGATCGGTGCCTTTAACATCACGTCCAAGTGTTTGCTTGGAAGGCGTGCGTTGCGTGCGTTATGTAAAACTGCCTTGGTTAGAATGCCAGACGATCTTAACCTTTGACCACTAAATATTAACCAATCTACTGTCTACACTTAGACAGGTTATAGAGAACACATAGTTAAATTTATTCTTTACTAAAATACAGTTTCAAAATTCTGGAAAAATGGTGGAGGTGATGTAATGTGGGAAAGGAAAGTTAAAAAGCTATTTTATTCAATGGGGTATATGCAAGAAGTTCAAAAATGCTAATTAATGGGTGTTTCCTGATGTTCTTTTAATTCTAAACACAATAAAATTGGTTAGAACGTTTGAAAAAATGTATTCTATAAGAAAACTGTGTTTGAAAATGCGTAATTTTCAAATGCCGCCGTGGCAACCGATAACGCGCTCTGATTGGTCGTGACGTCACCCGCCATGTAAGAGGCACGTAGAGGCAGTGGACTTGCTTGGTTGACGCGCAAATCCAATATGCAGGCCTACCTGACAGAATGGATTTAAGGAAGGCAGAGGCTAATAATATTAATTAACCAGAAATCTCTGATTCTAATAGTTGAATGAGTATCAGTAATTAACCATACTTCACTGCCATTCGATGATAACGTACAAACCTACTAAAATTAACTTTCCCGCAAAACCTCCGTGCGCGAAACCACCGTAAGAACAGCTATCTAGGCCTAGGATTTTCAAGTATAGGTTTGGCTATTCGACGCCTAGAAAGGGCAATATATACAAGAAAATATATTCATGTAATTTATACAGTAAGACACAATGAGTAATTTATCACAATACAATGCCACCACTAATTAATAACGAATATAACGTACTAAAAAATACGATTTTCTGTGCATAACCCCCGAGATTGTAGGCCTAATAGGCCGGGCATATAGCTCGACCTACAATTAAAAGTTAATTTTGCACGTAATTTATACAGTAAGACGCATGAGTAATTTATCATAATACAATGCCTTCACTAATTAATAACGAATATAACGTACCAAAAAATACGTTTTCCCGTGCATAACCCCCGACATTGTACGCCTATAGGCCGGGCATATAGCTCGGCCTACAATAAAAAGTTAATTTTGCACTTTTATAGATTAGAAAATGCTTTTAAAAGCTCACGGACATTAATAATTAGCATAATAAATAAATAAATAAATTTTATTTAGAGTCTATCCACTCAGTTATATAACTGATTTTCAGTGGAGGACTTTAAATCAAAGCGACCAAGCCAACCCTGTAGGCCCCGACGCAATCGACGAGTGAGCGATAACCAACCAAAGATCGATATTTTTAATAGGAAATATAGCAATCAGTGGTATAGACAGTGCAGACACCCGCCAATCAACGCCAGAATCAACAAGGCCTTTCGTTGCTAAGGCCGATCAGAACAACTCTGAATTTACTATGTGCTTCGTTGCTAGGACGGCTCCAAAGTCACCGTTTACAAACTCCTAAGACACGAACTGATGGACTTAAGTCCAAATCAGAAGTAAAAAAACTTCTGACTTTAACGGGAATCGAACCCTGAATCTTCTGCCTTGGAAGCAGATACGCTAACAACAAGACCTACGAGCCACACAAGACCAACGAGCCAACCACAACCCATGTTTATTTACCACCGTGAGGTTAGCGATCAGGATTTTCACTTTTATGTAGGATGGCTATTCGACGCCAAGAAGGGTAATGCATACAAGAAGAATACATATTTTTGTAACTTATACAGTAAGATAAATTAGTAACTTATCATAATACAATGCCACCTCTAATTAAAACGAATATATTGTGTAAAAAAAAAATTCCCCGTGCGAAACCCCCGAGATTATTGACCTATAGGCCGGGCATATAGCTCGGCCTACAATCTAAAAGTTCGTATTGGCAACCACAACATTCCCTATTATCATTACTATGTTACAATGTCAATTTACGCCTCAAATCTTTGGGAACACTTAAATACAGCTTATTTAGCGTAGCTACACAAGTGCTAGTGCATAAAGGAACAACACAATACTTATAATTCGATATTCACTGCTGATTGCCGCGAAAGCAGGGCCCCTGCGCGTGTTATCCCAATGCGTCCGCTGGTAGCCTACATGGCCGGTGACGTCACGAAAATGGAGCGCAACCAGGTGCGTTTCAAAACACTAATTTGACCAAGGAAACTAAAAACAATATTACGGCCAAACTAATAAATGTAGAGATCTAATTTTTTTTGGTGTTCTATAGGGTGTTAGTGGCTATCGAAAAAATACACTTACAGAATTTGTGCAAATAGCCTATTCAATCACACCGTTCGCTTTCTTACTGAGGAACGTTTCAGTCATGATTGCCGATAACCTGGAAGGAATCGCTGACCTTCATATTAAAGTAGCAAGTGTAAGAAATAGGCTCCATTGATATATTTAACCAGAGTCAACAATCTTACACGGATAAATAGATTGATATAAAGAGGCACCAATCTGGTTTAAATAATAATTCCTAGGCAGGGTCTCTCTCTGTCACCTTGTGTCATATTATATGTGCGGTACTTAACGCAATCATATCTCTAGGAAAACGCCAAAGTCGTTGTTAGACGAGTGAGTGAGCCATGTGTTGAGTACCCGGTAACATTCCATTTCCTCCCCCTCCTGGATCCAGCATGGTTATTTCCTCTCTAGCCTATCATAATCTAGAGTGGCTCATTATGGCCTTACAGTTGACGTCCCCTTTTACCAACTAAACTGAAAACCATATCGTTTACCATATATAATATCAATCAACTTAAATACAAATGCTCCCGGGTACTCAACACATGACTTGCTCACTCGTCTTCCAACGACTTTGGCGTTTTCCTAGTCTAGTTGGCTAAGGCGCCTTTATACCCGGAATGTTGGAGACCCGCGGGTTCAAACAACGGTCGGGATAGATTTTGTTATTTCTGGATTATTTTATTATCTCTGGAAAAGTATAGAACATGTTTTGAAATGCATACAATACTATGGAAAACATATCCAGTACGAAATACGAGTAATGATTGCAAGGTTCACTCAATCTCCGAGCGGATTTTTAGGTAACCTTGAGCGTGTAAGTTTCGATATACCTTGGTCACTGCATGCAAACATGATTCGATGAAATCACTTTTTGAAGAACAAAACCATGGTCGTTATTGAATCCTACACATGTTTAGGCTATTTTTCCATTTATTATTTTTTTTGTGTTTAAATCGCAACGGATTTTGCTCAAAATTTTAACTGCACGCGAAAGATTGGTTCCGGATGTCTGTTTAAAATTTCAGCTCAATCTGTTTAGCCGTTCGGCCGTTCTGAAGCGAACTCACTCACTCACTCGCTCACTTACAGACATATACACCAATCTTGCGCCGTTTGAGTTGAATTGTAGTCTTCAGTCGCTGCGCTCCCTCGTCTAATTATTAAAAAATGAAGAACTATGAACATACTATAGCACTCTTCTTCCATAAATCGCTATACGTGGGCCGTGGGGACTTGGACAATAAATTTAAAAAATCTACTTTCAGGTAAAAATTAGATTATTTTATGTCGACAAGTACGAAAACACAAAAAAGTCTGCGTTCTCTTACTAACTTCCAATAGATATTCAAAATCTCATATCAGAGTGGGTACGTTATATATTATTATAAATTACTGGACTGTATTTGTATTTATTTATTTATTTGTTCACTCAAATTCAGCATTGCTGTCATTTTACATTGTACGTTTCTTTTTTTTTCATTTTGTACGTATTGTAATTCTTCATTAATAAAATAATATAAATCGTGAGCAACACTTACATAAGCCCCATTTTGATCTCAATTCTCGAGATTTTTATATATCCTTGTCCCCAAGTACCTTATAATTACATGAAAATGGTAGAACAGAAAAGCGAATACAGAAGTACACTTAAGTGAATACAGATGCTTATTTAGTACTTTCATTTAAAATTTAAAATTTATTTTGTATTATATTTTAATAACTTTGACTTAATTGGGTAAGTATTGATGAAATGCCTCGTAAAAATAATATTATCTTAATTCGCACATACAGTGAAAGTTATTATTTCCTGTGCCGGTACGGGAATTTACCATATAGACCGTAGTCAAGTCATGCAGTGACTCGTTGAGTGAAAAATAATTCGGATTCAATGTAATGCAAGAAAATTGAGCTTTTACATTTCCTGTAAGCTTTGTATCATTGAATTACTCCAACCAGCTAATTCTATAAAGCTTTGTTTAAGTTCAAAGAATATTCCGATTAAATGTAAGCAAGAGAATTGAGCTTCTAAATTTCCGATAGGAAGTAAGCATTGTTTCATTGAATTACTCCATCCTGCTAATTCTATAAAGCTTTGTTTTAGTTTAAGCATGCCGTATCGAGAGAATTCCCTGGAAATTACTAACCTAATGCGATTGGATGTTTATTTATCTGCTCCCTCGTGTATCTATCTCATTTACTACATCTCGATAAATATCACAGGTTAAACTGGAATAAAACCATCAAGCCAATCACATAACGAACAGCAAAAATGTGGAGAAATAAATTGTTTTCGAGTTTTTACACCTGGAATGCAATAACTATTTCGAGGTAGATTAAAACCAATCAGTATCGAATAATTAAACGAGGGAGCGGAGCGACCGAGTGTCTCCATTCAACTCGAACGGTTCTCATTCTGTGATTCTGTCTGTCTATCTGTCTGTCTGTCTGTACGTCGAAAATCAGCCGAGCCGCTGAACAGATTGGGCTGAAATTTTAAACAGACATCCGGTACGAAATTATTGAGAACTGCTAACAAAATCAACTAGATCCATTGCGATTTAATCCTACAATAAATAAAAATGTGATTTTTTAAATATCGATAGCATTTGTTTAGTTGCAGCTATCGGGACCCCATCTGCGTGGCTTGCATGGCCTATTGGTAAGCATTTAGCCTACCACACGGAGGGTTGAGGTTCGATACCCGTTAGCTCGAACTTTTTTTATATTTTTACACACACATATAATTTTCGAGGGGTGTTAAATGGGAAATAAAACTTAGGTGCTTTTGTTTTATCTTGGAAATTTGTTAATGTTTCACGCTAATACGTTTTGAGCACGATTCGCATTTCAAATGTTCAATTTAAATAACTAGGGAAACACCAAAGTCGTTGTTAAACGAGTGAGTGAGCCATATGTTGAGTACACGGTATCATTACTCATACTGGGCTTGATCCAGCCTTAGGTTTCGGGGAGGAAAGGGGATGTTCCCGGGTACTCAACACTTGGCTCACTCACTCACTCGTTTAACAACGACTTTGGCGTTTCCCTAGTAATTATGGATGACCCGGATAACTGTTAGCTTTTTTACTCTTGGAGAGAAATATTTCGTGTTATGATTTCATTGCAGGGACGATGGAGTTATGCATTATGGAACAATCTAATATTTTCAATGAACTAGGAAACGCTCAGTTGGACGCGTTGATAAGCGAGCTCGTGCTATAGCTAGACCCACATTGCACATTTTTTTAAATTTTAAAATTTGCGACGTTCGCTGTCCACGGGGCCATGTTTCCAATATTATTTATTATTGGAAGGTATTTGGTTAAACCCTTTGGTAAACCTTTACTTTGTGGATAAAATCCACCGCCATTTAGAGGACCTTGACATCATTTCTTTGGGAAAACTATTTTAACTCTTTGGTAACAAATAATACACTGCTTCCTCGATCACTTCTAGGTGGCAGTGCATAGTGGCCAGCCACCTCGTGCGACTTTACGTTGCCATGGTAACGTTACTTTTGTTAAAATGTAATTTCCATCTACACTACTTATCGGATCAAAATAAAATTAACATATTCGTGACCGGACGGATATTCTAAATGATTTGGCCACCTCAGATTTTGTCGCCGTTTAGTTTTAAAAAAAACTTTCGATTAACTTTAATGTAACTTTGTAACTTTTTGAACGATTTTGCCACAAAACTATTGGCATTCAATCCATCGAAGCTTGCGGATGGTCCAAATTTCAACTCGATCCAAGCCTCCGTTCGAACGTTATGGCGAGACATACAAACTCGTTGCCATGGTAACGTTACTTTTGTTAAAATGTAATTTCCATCTACACTAAGTATCGGATCAAAATAAAATTAACATATTCGTTACCGGACGGACATTCTCAATGATTTGGCCACCTCAGATTTTGTCGCCGTTTAGTTTAAAAAAAACTTTCGATTAACTTTAATGTAATTTTTTAACTTTTTGAACGATTTTGCCACAAAACTATGGCATTCAATCGAGAACAGAGCTTGCTGATGGTCCAAATTTCAACTCGTTCCGAGCCTCCGTTCGAACGTTATGGCGAGATATACAAAAATTAAAAAAAAAAAAAAAAATTGACTATTTTTTCCGGCAGAGTCAAATGGAAACTCTCGCTTCGCTCGCTTAATTATCATAATACTAAGAAACGCTTAGTTGGACGCGTTGATAAGCGAGCAAGTGCTATAGCTAGATCCACATTGCACATTTTTTAAATTTTAAAATTTGCGACGTTGCGCAATCCAAAGGGCCATGTTTCCAGTGTTATTTATTATTGGCAAGGTAATTCTTTGTGGATAAAATCCAACGCCATCTAGAGGACCTTGACATCATTTCTTTGGGAAAACTATTTTAACTCTTTGGTAATAACAAATAATACACTGCTTCCTAGATAGTATTTTGATTACTTCTAGGTGGCAGTGCATAGTGACCAGAATTCTCGTGAGACTTTTCGTTGCCATGGTAACGTTACTTTTGTTAAAATGTAATTTCCATCTACACTACTTATCGGATCAAAATAAAATTAACATATTCGTGACCGGACGGATATTCTAAATGATTTGGCCACCTCAGATTTTGTCGCCGTTTAGTTTGAAAAAAAAACTGACGATTAACTTTAGTGTAACTTTTTAACTTTTTGAACGATTTTGCCACAAAACAAATGGCATTCAATCTAGTACGAAGATTGCGGATGGTCCAAATTTCAACTCGATCCGAACCTCCGTTCGACCGCTATCATGAGCCAAAAAAGCTGCGCGACTTTCCGTTGTCATGGTAACGGTACTTTGGTAATTTCCATCTACACTACTTATCGGATCAAAATAAAATTAACATATTCGTGACCGGACGGACATTCTAAATGATTTGGCCACCTCAGATTTTGTGTCCGTTTATTTTTAAGTAAACTTTCGATTAACTTTAATGTAACTTTTTAACTTTTTGAACGATTTTGCCACAAAACTAATGGCATTCAATCGAGAACATAGCTTGCGGATGAACCAAATTTAAACTCGATCCGAGCCTCCGTTCGAACGTTATGGCGAGACATACAAAAAAAAAAAAAAAACAGTGACTATTTTTTCCGGCAGAGTCAAATGGAAACGCTCGCTTCGCTCGCTCAACAATTATTCAACTCCAAAAGTTAATTGTGAACATATAATTATTATTTCTTTCTTTTGCGTCTCTTCTATTCACTAAAAAAACTAATTAAAAGAGAACGAGTCTATGCTCACAAAATAATGAGCTTTAAAGGGGCTAAAAACCCCAAAAATTATTTTTACCACGTGATCTATAGCACAATACTACACTTAAATGACCGTTTAAAAAATTATATCTTGTAACTGTGATTTAACACGAATCTTTTAATTTTTTTGATCCAGAAATTGGCGAAAATTGGTGTTTTGGAAAATTTCCTAAATCGGCTTTAACCTGCTTCTTTTTTGGTCCACATAGATACTAGAGCATAGTACCAATCTAAAATACCCCTTTATAACATCGAGTCTTGAAACTGTGCCCAAATATACCCTCAAACACGCAAAAATATGCATTCCAAAATCACACCCCATCTTGGTAATCAGCATATTTTGACCGAACTACTTGCCCAAATTACAAAACAAAATATAGAGAATTTACAGAAAAGGCTGTCGAGTACGTCAATAATGGCCAATATTTTTTTGGATCAAAATCCTCCAAGGTCACGGGGCATAAAGATCGTCCCCATGTTATTTCTTATGGAAGATTTTTGCCGATGGGACCTAGCTCGAAAAATGTCATGTTTGACAATTTTTTGGGAGGTCATGGTGACCCCAATAATTTTTCTGTTAATTGCTAAATTCATTACTAGTTATCCTGAATGAAATATATTTTTTGAGTTTAGCGGTTAAATACCCCTTTAAATAATAATGTTACAACGATTGATACGATGCAAACAATTTATGATTATATTTTCAAAAAACTAATTATTGCATTGATTTTATATAACGTACGTTGATTCAATTTTATAAAACGCGCGTCGTCGTATATAAATAAAGCACCAACTCGAAGAAAATATGAGCGGAAGGGAGAACGGTTTGGTTTAAATTAAAAACAGATGTATTTGACAGAGTTATCGCAATTACTTTTCAAAGTCCTTTAAGATGAGATATATTGAGGAAAGTCGGGAAAGATGGACGGAGGACCTTCAAATAATACGATGGTAATGTGTGTTCATATGTGGAACGACAAGAGAAGAGATACAACAAAAACTTGAAATGACTGAAGAGTGTAGACTAAAGATGAATAGAATATTGAAGTGATGTTTGTAGGAAGAAGAAGAGGGTATTGGCAAACTAACAGAAATTTTTTAGTTTAAATATCTGGGTAGAAAGCAAAATTGATAATGATATTGCAAAGCGTCCTTGTATCACACTGTTTTTACCAATTAGTTCGGAAACTGCTTTGGAAATAAAAGGTAACAGGGAAGTGCAAACTCTACATATATATGCTATAGATAAAACTAGGAAACGCTCAGTTGGACGCGTTGATAAGCGAGCACGTGCTATAGCTAGACCCACATTGCACATTTTTTTAAATTTAAAAATTTACGACGTTCGCGTTTCCAGTATTATTTATTATTGCCAAGGTATTTGGGTAAACCCGTGTTTAAATCTTTACTTTAAAATCCACCGCCATCTAGAGGACCTTGACTCATTGGGAAAAATATTTATGGCGTTTTCCATTGGCCGCACTCAGGTCACACTAGTGCGCCCTAGTGCGCACTGGATTGCCACTTGTCTTTTCATTTGTTCAGTTTTGTAATGTTATTCAAATGGAGGTTGACAACAATGACATCTCTGCACTCGCCGAGTGCATGCCAATGGAAAACGCCATTAAACTCTTTGTTGACAAATAATAGACTGCTTCCTCGAAAGTATTTTGATTACTTCTAGGTGGCAGTGCATTAGAAACTTCGCGCGTCTTTTCGTTGCCATGGCAACGTTACTTTTGTTATAATGTAATTTCCATCTACACTACTTATCGGATCAAAATAAAATTAACATATTCGTGACCGGACAGACATTCTAAATGATTTGGCTATCTCAGATTTTGTCGCCGTTGAGTTTGAAAAAAAAACTTTCGATTAACTTTAATGTAACTTTTTAACTTTTTGAACGATTTTGCCTCAATACTAATGGCATTCAATCGAGAACAAAGCTTGCGGATGGTGAAAATTTCAACTCGATCCGAGCCTCCGTTCGACCGCTATCATGAGCCAAAAAAGCTGCACGACTTTCCGTTGCCATGGTAACCGTACTTTGTTATAATGTAATTTCCATCTACACTACTTATCGGATCAAAATAAAATTAACATATTCGTGACCGGACGGACATTCTAAATGATTTGGCCATCTCAGATTTTGTCGCCGTGAAGTTTGAAAAAAAAACTTTCGATTAACTTTAATGTAACTTTTTAACTTTTTGAACGATTTTGCCACAAAACTAATGGCATTCAATCGAGAACAAAGCTTGCGGATGGTGAAAATTTCAACTCGATCCGAGCCTCCGTTCGAACGTTATCGCGAGACATACAAAAAAAAAAAACAGTGACTATTTTTTCCGGCAGAGTCAAATGGAAACGCTCGCTTCGCTCGCTTAATTATAAACCATATTTTGCTCCTGCACCCACAATTTGTAGTTGTGACGTGTCCAGTTGGAGGCAAAGAAGAAATACACATTATAGCGGTAGAAGTGTTTTTTGTTTGTTTTTAGTAGCGTCTGAGTAGTATGAGTCGATAAAGAAGTTTCCCCGTTGGGGAGGTCATCCATACTCACTATACCGCCCTAGGTTAAATAAAAAGTCGGTTTTTGGCGTTGGGAATCTAACGTTCCGCGCGACTCTGTGTGACGATTGATGGAACTACTTCAATAAAAGTACGTCACTTTTCTACTAGTAGTTAACAGTCGATGACGACAAATGGCGGAAACGTCAAAATATTAAATACGATCGAATGTTGGCAAATGTTTTGGCAGAAAGCAAACTGTCTTTATTAATGAGGATATTTCTGATGGAGTAGACCTAAGCTTGGGAGCTAGGCCGACAATATGTATTGTTCAAGATTTCGATTTGAGTGCCAAAGGCGTACTTACGTCTGAAAACTGTATTGTGGCCTTGGGCCTAGGCTACTCTTACGTCCGTTAGGCTTGAACAAGGCATATCTCAAATTATTTCGCACGAAAATGTCAGTGACGCCTGCGCAACACTTTATAGTACAATAATAAATCAAAAGTAAATCGTTTTTAAAGACTAGGCCCAGGGCTAATATGATTGAAATAAAATTGAAGTTTGACGTTTCGTCTGTTGTTTGTTGATTTCAGCGTCACTGCACATCGATAATCTACTGACCGTATTTAGCGTGCAGTGCTTTTATTAGTTTCACATTGGAGCCGCTCTCAGCGCGCAGGACGTTAGATTCCGTTTTGACTTGGGAGTAAGGGGACCTCCCCAAAGGGGAAACTTCTTTATCGACTCTGGTAGTATGAGTGACGAAGATGGACAAAAGACGGAGAAGATAATCAGTAAGAAACTGAGAACAGAGAGCTTGAACTATAAGCTGAGAAGAGAAGGACATGATTCCGAAGAAACAGTTTGAACAGGATGCAGGGGGACAAGAAGAGAAATCGAGTGAGGCCCAGACTGAGGAGGGAAGAGGTAATATAGACGGACGGATGAGTTGCTTGGAAAAGAGTTGAACAGGAAAACTAGTTTGAAGACAGGAAAATATTAGAAAAGCAGGTGTCAAGACCTGAGGAAGAGGATGAGAAAGAGGAAGAAGGAGACAATAAGAGTGAAGTGTAAAGCCGACTTCAATAGACCCAGGGGTACAAGAGTTTGGTGGGATCCACCCCCCTACCCGACTTAATTGTTGGACATAGGATATTATTATTGTCGATCATAACTTCATACTTTGTCATTGATTTATGTAGTAAAAGTGTACCTAATAATAAATGCTATCTAGCATCTTCAGTTTCTTGTTATGAAAGTGTGTTACATAAAATGTGTTTCTAAGTAGAATGTTATACATGTTATCTTATCAAATTATTAACCTAAGCTCGACGACTAGAAATGACACGTAGAGGGTAATGTTTTTTATTGGGCATTATATCGTTCATGTTTGATTTAATGAAACGTATACACGTCGTAAATATTAAAAATACCTTCTAACAAAGTAGCGTCCCCAAAACCTCGCTTCACACAATCACACCTCACTTTATTCACAATGTAATATTTTTATCCTCCACTCTTATTCGAATCAACAATATCGTTGAAATGTCTCTTTACCTACTTTATACCTTCATAAATATTAGTTATAGTTTTGTCGTAACGTGAAGGACAGTAAAGTTGAACGTCACTTAGTAATGATCAGACTAGTCTAGCTCATCTCGAGATTGAAGTTGGATGACGTCATCTACCTTCACTACACCTGACTCTCCCGAAGTTTATTCCTAGCAAGAATATACGTTACTCTTTACATTTTCTATTTACGACAGCTACCGGATAAAACTTAAACATATCTGTAGATTGAACACCTTAAAATATTAAACAACATTTTTAAAAGCTGAGCTCCGCTAAATCGATAACTATTTTCTGTACGTTCGTCTGTGCTGTATCACGTATCATGATAAACACCAAACGGCTCCGATTCACATGGTCTTTTTCATCTTGCCCACCAACAAGAGATCAGAGGGCGGGACTAGGCTAGCCTGATCCAAAGGGAAATTTTGCATTGAGAGCATAGAGAAATTCGTTTTAGGTAAGTTCTTGTTCTCTCAACTGACTGACTCCTCACATTTTTAAAATTTTAATCAGTTGATACGGAAATGGAAATAAAAAGCTCTACAGCCAAACTTTTCTAAAAGTTGTTTAATCATTGTAAAAAATAAACTTATTTCCACGATTTTGAATTTTGTAAAACAAAATATAAAATGCTAATATTTACCATACCCGTGATTTTTTTTTTGGTTTCTTGCCCCACAATATTGATAATCTACTACTGAAGGGCTGTTAATATATTTATGACAACCATACGATTTTTCATACACGTCGTATGCTTCCTTGCCGAACGTACGGCTATTTTGCCAACTGCCGAATGTGTGTCCTATTTCCTGTGATCTAGTTAACCCGGCACCTCCACCAAAAGAGTCGACGTTGTACAACAGTAACCTTCGCAAGGAATTTTTGACACACCGTACCGTGCATCGGTAGTTATTGTGTGCGGCAATGGAAATAAGGCATTTAAAAATAAATTATGTTCTTGACTTTAATATTACTAGGAAGCTTCGCAAACGCTTTTTCAGGCGCGTTGCTGGATGAGCGAATGTTTTTTAAAAAGATAAAAGCGTAAAATTGCGATTTTCATGCTAAATTATTTTACGATTGCACTCAAATTTCACACAAATATATAAATTCATAAAATTAAGGTTCCGTGAAAAAATAATTACAATCGGATAAAGCATGTAGGTGTTATAAGTCGAAGGATTTTTTTAAAAATCGAAAATAATCGTAAAATTGCGATTTTAATGAGAAATAATTTTTCGATTGCGCTAAAAAAAAGTGGCAGTTCTAAGTTCAGAGATTTCGAAGGCCTCCGAAAATTTCATCGCAATTGGAGTATTGGTTTAGCCGAAATCGTGTTAACAAACAGACAAAAATACAAAAAAAAGAAAGAAAAAAAACATTCCGGATTTTTTTCTCCAGAGTAGTGAAATGGAATCTCTGCTTCGCTCGCTACGCTCATCCAATTATTATTATTATAGTTGATGACAGCAACTATAAATAATGCTATCTTGATATTTACGGTAGGAAAACGCTTAAGTCCCGCCGCGTTGTTGGATGAGCGTAATTGGTGCATTGAGCTGTCATGTGTTATGAGGATTTTCTCTGTTGGTCTGTGACAAAATTATTACTAAGTCAAAGAATTTTTATAAAATTAAAATAAATTAAATAAAAAAATAATTTTATTTTTATTATTAATCGTAATTTTAAAAAAAGGAAAAAAATCGTAAAATTGCGATTTTCATAAGAAATAATTATTCGATTGCGCTCAAAAACGTGGCAGTTCTAAGTTCAGAGATTTCGAAGGTCTCCATAAAATTTCATCGCAATCGGAGTATCGGTTTAGCCGGAATCGTGTTAACAAACAGACAAAAATACAGAAAGAAAAAAAAAAAAAAAACATTCCGGATTTTTTTCTCCAGTGTAGTGAAATGGAATCTTCGCTTCGCTCGCTTCGCTCGCTACGCTCATCCAAAAACGCTTAAGACCCGCCGCGTTGTTGGATGAGCGTATGGTGCATTGAGCTGCCATGTGTTATGCGGATTTTCTGTTGTTCTGTGAAAAAATCATTACTAAGTTGAAGATTTTTTTTTCAATTAAATTAAATTATATTGAAAATTTACTTTAATTTTTAATTTTTTTAATTAATCGTAATTTAAAAAAAGAAAAAATCGTAATATTGAAATTTTCATAAAAAATGATTATTCGATTGCACTCAAATTTCACACGAATATAATAATGAATAAAATTAAGGTTCTGTGAAAAAATCATTACAATAGGATAAAGCATGTAGGTGTTATAGGTCAAAGAATTGATTAAAAAAAGAAAAAACCCGTAAAATTTCGAATTTCATGAGAAATAATTTTTCGATTGCGCTCAAATTTCACACGAATTACCATAATTCATAAAATTAAGTTCTGTGAAAAAATCATTAAAATCTGATAAAACATGGAGGTGTTATAAGTCGAAGAAATTTTTTAAAAATCGAAAAAAAATCGTAAAATTGCGATTTTCATGAGAAATAATTTTCCAATTGCGCTCAAAAACGTGGCAGTTATAAGTTCAGAAATTTCGAAGGCCTCCATAAAATTTCATCACAATTGGAGTATTGGTTTAGCCGGAATCGTGTTAACAAACACAAAAAATACAGAAAAAAAAAGAAAAAAAAGAAAGAAAAAACATTCCGGATTTTTTTCTCCAGTGAAGTGATATGGAATCTTCGCTTCGCTTCTAATAACATTGGGCTTTGTATTTGAACAATGATCGTTACTAGGAAAACGCTTAAGTCCCGCCGCGTTGTTGGATGAGCGTAATTGGTGCATTGAGCTGCCATGTGTTACGCGGATTTTCTGTTGTTCTGTGGAAAAAATCATAACTTTGTCGAATATTTTTTTTTAAGTTAATAGAATAAAATAAAAATTAACTTAATTTTTTTAATAAATCGTAATTTTTAAAAAAGAAAAAAATCGTAAAATTGCAATTTTCATAAGAAATAATTATTCGATTGCGCTCAAATTTAACACGAGTATATAAATTCATGAAATTAAGGTTCTGTGACAAATTTATTACAATATGATAAAGCATGTAGGGAGGTGTTATTAAGTCAAAGAATTGTTTTAAAAAAGAAAAAA